>JAOUQZ010000017.1:16552420-16576188 GCA_028564935.1 Neosilurus hyrtlii
TATATATATATATATATATATATATATATATATATATATATATATATATATATATATATATATATATATATATTCTAGATAAAATTTTCTTCAGCTACCTGATGAATCGGGCATGACTGCGGACCAGCTCAATGACTTTGCCCGTGTTACTGACGGCTCCATCGGTGAGGAGGAAGAGCAGGCGAGGATGACCACGCTGCACCGGCTGCCTCAGGATCCAGTTCAGCGGGGCCAGGATGTTGGTGCCGCCCATGTCTGCCTGGATCTTCTTTATATATTCACACGCAATGCCTACGCTTTCCTGTGATGCAGTAACGTGTTTGTTCATTAAGCTTATTGATTTAAAATAAAATAAAATAACTCTCCTACTAAATCATACCATCATCAACTGTGTTATATACAGCTGTGTAATATAGTAAAGCTTTCTGTACACAGAGCTCTCACATCAGACATCTCTCTCTGACCTAAATTACCGACACATATGATGTAGCTGAGGTTGAGAAACTGATAATGTTCCTGTTATTTTTACTTCTTATTTTATAGGTGATTTCCAATATTTCTGGGAAGAATGGCATAGAGGTAGAGCTTAGGTAAAAGCCATGCCCACTACACGTTTGAATCCAAATGCATACAGTACATCGATAAGTATATTTAAAGTACAAAACAGATACTAGCATGCTAATGCAATTTCAGGTTCGGGACACCGGTTATGATGGCCTCTGCCCCGGTTAACGACGTCAGGAGACACTGAAGACTGGAGGCCTTTTCCTCCCACAAGGCTGATAAAGTATTGCTTGGTGTTGGGGATGACTTCATAAAAATAAAAAATACATTCTTTTATAAATACAATGTTTATTTAATTAATTACTTTCTTTCCAAATGTTGTTGCTTTTTAATGAAATAAGTCTAAAATGAATGCTGGTTGACTAGCGTTCAGCACAGTGCTCATGATGGCCTCGCCCCCAGTAATTCTGTGGGGGAAAAAAATTACCATTTGTTGCTTTTTAATTGTGGTATACGTCTAGAATGAATGGTGCCAGCGAGCTAGGGTTAGCATGTAGCTTAGCTACTATTATAGCTATTATAGTGTAATATAATATTATAGTGTAATGGTATATGGGATGATATCCTAGTAATAAATCACCCAATAAGAAATGCACAACTGCTCATATCTAGTATGTACAGATAAAATAAAAAGTGTTAAACCCCTATTGCACATTCACTGTAATTCCTAAAAAAAAAAAAAAAAAAAAAAAAAGTAGGTAAGGCAATGGATTTTAAAAACATGACAAATAAACACAAATAAATAAATAATTAGGAAATTTGCATTTAGAAGTTTTATTACTCCTGTATCTGCTGTACAGAAATGCTTCAGCCAAAAATGCCAGCATAGTTAATAATGAATGAAAGTGAAAATTACAAGAGCCCTTCTCAGTAATTATGAATTATTAACAGCATTAGCCTTTTTTTTTTCTTTTCTTTTTTTTTGGAGGGGAAGAAAAAAGTTACTCGCCTACACCCCGCCCCCCCTTCCAAAAAAAAATCAGGTTAGTGTTGATTGTTTATGTTGTAGTTGGTGATAAGTACCGTACCTCATCATAACTCTGACTGGTGGCGAACAGCGGTTTAAATGTCGAACCAAAGCCGATAATATTGAACAGGCAGGCAGGAAAAAGGCTTTTCAGAATCACCACCATGGCGTCCTAGCAACACAAACACCAGGAATGAGTGATCGCAGGGAGAGGATGATATAAAAGCTGAATGAAATGAAAAGGACAGAAGGAGGAGAGAGGAAAGGTCAATGCTGCCACTCAAGAGTCATTCTTTCATCTCAATTCACCGTTCGACATATATGAACGGAAACTCGTTATATAAAAAACTAACTAACAAACAAACAAAAAAATTATATATATAGAAGTACCAGTGAGACAAGCAGCAACAAGCCAAGTAACATCCATCCCTCAAAAAAATCAACACGTCCTTTATAATGATTTTGTTAGCATTGTTTAAAGTGACTGGTGTTGTTTCACTAAATACTATATATACATCACTTAAAGTAAAACCTTAAAGGCACAGTGTGTAAGATTTAAAGGTATCTAATGGCATCCAGTGGTGAGGTTCCAGATTGCAAGCAACTAAAACTTTATTCCTGACCACTCCCCTTTGAAGACTGTACAGTTCTGGGCTACTATAGAAACAGTGTGGTGCAAGATGGCGGTCTCCACAAGAGGGGACCCGCCCCCCATGTAGATATAAGCATCTTATTGCTAGGTTCCCAAAACTCAACAACTATTTAAAAATAAATTTATAGACAAATGAAAATGTATTTATTGATGATATACTTATAGATCCTTTAAAATGTTACACACTGTGCCTTTAAGCTAAAATTCGTTCAAGCAGTAAAATCTGTACACGATCAATCTGGAATATAGTAAAAGTAATCGTGCAGGTACTAGCAAGTTGAGCAGGTCTGACGTCCAACAAAAATAGAATTGTTAAGAAAAAGACCATCATGGAAACAGGATACAAAAAAGGAACTCCTCTTTGATTAAAAAAAATATATAATAATCGTTACACAAAAGTGGTGATGTGAACCATTGTCAGCCAATCAGAATGAAGGAATCATCACATAACTATACAGTTGTGTATACTGGACAACAAGGTATGAGCAACCAGATTTTTAAATACCCACCCATCTATAACCTCTAACACTTATCCAACAGGCTAATTAGCCAATCCCAGCTGATCTTTTAACCCAAGAGGAGGGGTTACATGCTGATCATGTCTCCAGCCTAGTGCAGGGCTAACAGACATAATCAACCATTCGCATTCACACTTTACACCAACGGACAATTTTGAGTAACAGGAAGGCCTAATGAGGTGTCTGTGGATTGTAGGAGGAAACCCGATCACCCAGAGGAAACTCACACAAGCAGAACAGGAGAGCACACAGTGAGGCGTAAGAGCTTAAAGTAACATATTTTTAGGAAAAGATGGCGAAAATGATAATGAACTACTAATGGGAGATATTTCTAGAAAGATTTTGGTGTGTTTCTGGTGTGAATGTGTCGGATTAAGGTAGAATTTCTCCCTCCATTCTGTCCATATATCAGCTCTGTCTAGCTATTCGACAATTCTTTTATTCTGTTTGGCTGAAAGTGGATGATTTTTGTGCCTTTGTGTCTCAATGGATTGCATTTGTTTGGATCCAGAAGCAATCAACTGTCCCGATCCAATAAGTGTAGCTCCTGCAGTGCCAGGAGTTGACCATCCTCAGTGAAATGCAGAATGAGTCATCGCTGCATCCTGCGTCACACGCCTGAGCCTCACACACTCCGGCTCATGGTTAACATTTGCTCCTTTTACCAGGCACTCAGATGGAATCACTCATGCGGCTCAAGCCGTGCACTGAGCAACATAATCCGATATTTCACCCACTGCCCTTTTACACTGGACTGCGTTAATGGCTTCAGTATACGGCTGGTACAGCAGAATGCTAATGACATGCATATTTTAATAGAATGATGAAAAATTGATGGTTGTAGTCAAGTCAGGAAATTAGTAAATGCAAATCAGTCACTGAGTATTAAAGAGCAATGTTAGGGTTTTTTTTGGCTAAGCTCCATCTAGTCAACAAACAAATTTTTCTTTATTTAAATATGTTATGCCTTGAATTGAAAGGGGTGGGTTTATTAAAATAAAAAAATAAGGGCTGAAAAGAGGTGGATTTTTTGGGGAGGGGCGACTTTTGAGTTCAAATCTCACCAATCATATCTCAGTTGACTCTGGGCGAAGGTGGGCTACACCAATCCATCGCAGGGCCAACACACAACTATTCACACTTACACTCACGTTTAGATATGCATTTCTTTGGTCTGTTGGAAGAAACCAGGGTACCCAGAGAAAACCCACCCAAGCACCTGGAGAACATGCAAACCCTCACCAAGCCTGGGACTCGTACCCAAGACCTTCTTGCTGTGAGGTGCCAGCCACCATGCCAGCTTGTATTCTATATATGAATATAAGTTTACAAATGACTCAAGGAACTTACCTTAACCCGACTGATTTTGACACCACTCATACTCCCACTGCGGTCAATAAGGAAAATAAACTCCCCTTGCACCCTGCGCAGGTCAGAGCTCATGGACTGCAGGTCAGGGCAGAAATTAAGCATGACCACAGGGTTGTGAAGGATGTCTTTATGGAGTCTTTTATGGATGATATCCACCTATACCAAGCAGAAGACAAGCACAAATCAGGAGTGTTTATAAACAATAAACAACATTCATTCATTTTCCAAACATCTTTATTCTTCTTTCAACTTTATGCCAATTGTTCTATATTGGCATAATGAAATGGTCCTGTCAGTGGGAGCGTGTGGACCCCTGTGGTCTATTTTTCTACTCGAGCCTGTCTCCGTCTTCTCTGGGCGAAGTCCAATCTATCGCAACGCACACACAACCATTCACTTACACACTAACAACTAGGGGCAATTTGGAACAACCAATTGACCTAATGGGCATGTCTTTGGGCTCTTGGAGAAAACCGGAGTACCCAGAAGGTGCTCAGGAGGAGAACATGCAAACTCCAGTCAGAAACGCCCTTGCTGAGTCCAGGACTCGAATCTAGGACTTTTTGTTGTGAGGTGGATGTGCTAACCACTATGCCACCATGCAGCCCCACAATACACAACATACTTATCTTCAGATGCTTGCGTAATTTATTTTCTTTGTTTTTGGGGCTTGAGCATAAAGACGTGGGCCTTATATTTGTAATTGTGTAGGCAGCAGACTATGCCATGATTCTCATTAAAAATATTTAAAAGCACGGGATTGGTTAATAGGTTCTTCTGAGCAATGTTTATCGTAATATACTGTATGTAAAATGTACCTAGTTCCTTATACACTGGCAGTGTTAAAGCTTTTGTATTACCGATGTAAACATGATGAGAGAAAGAGGCAAATAGTCCACTTGTTTTTCTGCCCTGTAGGTAGAGACACTATGTACACACCATTGGAGACCTCTGATAGTTTCCATAGAAACCCCCTTTTCATTGCCCATCATATTTATGGCCAAATGTTTTCAGCCTCCTGTTGAGGAACAGCAGTAGCTTAAGGATCTAATTGAAGCTGCCTTCATGCAAGCCTTTCACATGGATACAGCTGTCCGTGTCGCAATGTGCTGGAAGTACAGTAAGTGGTTTCTGAATGAGACTGTTCCTTGTAAAACAGTACATAAAAATGATTTGCGGGTAATCAGCCTGTTACGTCATTCTCACTTTCTTTTCATTGCTGGAGTCCTTCTTGATAGCCTTGATATAGTCACTCCTCCCTTTCAGATGGTCGTCGTACTCTTCCAGCGTCATGTCTCCATACTCCATAAGCACATGAGGGAGGTGTGGCTCTGGAGACAGCAAAAGAAAAAGAGAATGGACTTCAGAGCTGGACCAAACACAAAACAAATAAAATAACTTTCATACTATCATTCATTTATTCATTTATTTTCCAGACAAATTAATCCTACTAGGGTCCCGTGGAGGCCGGAGTCTGTCTCAGTCGACTTGGGGAATTTGGAACAATTAAATAGCCGAATGTGGATGCCTTTGGACTGTAGAAGGAAACTATGCAGTTTCTAATCCACTCTATATACTGGTCCAAGTATGAGCTACAGATATGGTTGATTAGTAGGCTGGGTGGATTCCACAGTCAGCAACACCTGATTTCCATTATAAGTTCATTACAGGTTCATTAGGGTGTGTTACATCAGAATAATCACCAAACTGTAGTCTTGGAGGACTGGAATTAGTGGATTATCTAATCTCAGGGCATTGTCTAATGCACAAGTACCGAGATCTACCCCATTCAAATATTTACACAGATTTCTCTTTCATATTCCTTTTACATCTTACTATTACTGCATCTGTCACATATTATATACAAGGCTAGCATGATCTCACTATTGAAAAACCTTGCCGACTCAGTGGTGTAGTGTAGTTTGTGACACGGATACTATTCCCCAAATACCTACAGCATGTGAGTCAGCATGTCACGATATATTAGTGCCATTATTATCACTGCTAACGCATGTTGGGGTGGCAGTGAGATCAGTGAGCAGATTGCTTTATGGTTGTCCATCTGTAGTCCATGGGTAAATGAGATTTGCAGCAGCAAAGGATAGAAATAATTAGTTTTCTTTATGTTTAGGATCATTCATTTGCCGAAAAGCTTAATCCTATTGGATTGCGGGGAGGCTGGAGCCTGTCTCAGCCGACTCTGGACAGCTCGCCTGTCCATCACAGGGCAACACACACACGCATGAACAATTATTCACACTCACACTCATGCCTAGAGGCAATTTGGAACAGCTGGTTAGCCTAATGTGCATGTCTTTGGACTGTGGGAGGAAACCTGCGTGCCCAGAGGAAGCGCACAGAAGCACAGGGAGAACATGCAAACTTCACATAGAAACGTCCAAGCCCAGGACTCAAGCCCAAGATTTTCTTTCTGTGAGGTGCATGTGCTGACTAGTACACCACCATGCTGCCCTTAGAAGTCATAATGATCAGTTAAAAACATCACAGTGCAATTGATATGCATTAGAATCCATTGGGCTGAAGTCAACTAAAAATGCCTGAACCTTGACACGGGCATCTATTTGCCCTCAGTCTTGAAAAAAGCCAGTTGTGCAACCGATTCAGTTATTCCTCAGGCGGCTTGATGAGGGAGCCACAGATCGATTTTTTTCCAAGATAGTGAGGTCAAAAAGTACAAGTGCTGGGGGAAGAGAAGGTATTAAGGGTAGAAGTGACAGCAAAAAAGCAAACATCTCTCTCCAGGCTCTTTAGAAACATTCAACCCACAGCCCACAGTGAGAAGAATCTAGGAACATGCCTCAAAGGGTTTTTTTTTAATCTAATAACAACCCACACTTGGTGTGGAGGGGCTTTTTGCATACCAAATGGTATACTGGAAAGTCTGAAGGATGATTTATCTTTGATGAGCAAAGTGGTCGTCTGGATGTATATATCCAACTGCAAGAAAATACTTGCGTCTATTGTGATTAACAGATTTAATAATGCGCTTGTATGCCTTAGAATGTTTTGCAGTAGTGACAAAACAATGGTGGCCACCAGCAGAGCAACTACACAGCAAGCAGATTACAGTGTTATTAAAATAAAATCGATGCACCAGCTGAACTGCACTATGAAGGTAATGGTCCACCAAAACTTGTTGCAGACTTGCTTTGAAAGCCTGAAGTAAAATGGGACTCAGTCGGAGTGGATCCATTCTTCAACTACCTGCACAGCTTCCCATCTGGAGAGCTCAGTAATGAGCAGGAAACTAGATGAGCATAAAAGATGCTTTCTCTGTTGGAAACCTGAAGGAGAGTATACTCTATCTAGCACACTAATAACACCATCTGTATTACAAGATGCCAATCTCCATCTGTTTGACTTTGCGGAATGAAACTTGAAGCTTGGATGGTTGTTGACAGTATTAAAACACCAGGATAATAGCCAAAACAGCTTCCGAGTAGGGATAGAATTCACCAGCCGATGAGTAGTATCTAGATGCATTTGCTGGCCCTTAGGGCAAAGCCTTGGTTTCATCAAATTATAGAATCTTGTTTCTTGTGAGGGCGGCATGGCGGTGTGGTTAGCACGTCCACCTCACAACAAGTGGGTCCTGAGTTCAAGTTCTGGGCTTGGAGAGGGTGTTTCTGTGTGGAGTCTGCATATTCTCCCCATACTTGCATGGGTTTCCTCAGTGTACTCAGAGAACAGTGTTCCTCAGTTGTTTCCTCACACAATGAAAAAGATATGCATATTAGGGTACTTGGCTGCTCCTAATTGACCCTGGCTGTGAGCGTGAATGATTGTGTGTTTGTCGGCCCTGTGTTCACTTAAAGTTGGCCGAGATAGGCTCTAGCATCCTCAGGTCTTGTTACCAACCAAATTCCAAGTAACCCATTATGAGCCTTTTCCCAAAGAGTGGCTTCTGCCTGGCCACTCTACTATAGAGGCCAGATTGGAGGAGGCAGCAGAAGTCATTATCCCTTGGGCAGGGTACTCCTCTGGCAAAACCCCTTGAGGTCAAAGTGATCTATAGGTTCTTGCTTAACTCCCAGGCTAAATTCATGGAATGCTGCAGACATGGTTGTCCCAACCCCAGGTCCTTCTTTTCCAAAATCTCTGGAATTCTTTTCTCATGACCTTTGGGTTCTTGGTCATGTTCCTGAGTATTGTGCTTCCAAAATACTTCAGTTTTTCAAAAAGTCAGTATTCCTTGACAATTGCATAGATTCCTTTCAGGAAATAATGACTTCAAAACGATCTTTCTTGGCCTCCTGGGTAACTTCTTGCTCTGTCATACTCCCTCAGCTGTGGGGTTTGTTTTATGGAACGAGGTGTACCTTTTCTCCGAATGTTTAGTGAACTGTTGTCACCACAGGTAGACTTTATGCATGATGTAGAAACATTTCAAGCAGAATTGCTTGAAAAAGATATTTCTGGATGAACTGATGGCATGATGGAGTCAAGGCCACATGAGCAACAGTTCTAAGATATTTACACAAACATTATATGCAACATCATGCAACTAATGCTTAGATACAAGAGAGTTCGTTGCCACCATCACTGTATGATTGAATGCCATTATCCTAAATGCTAGTGCACACTGGAAAGATGAGTGAAAATCCAAGACAACCCTTGTTTTACAAATCCTGCTCTGCATTTGTATAATCTGGACTCTGTTCATTTATTTTTCAAACCAATCTCGCAAAAGCTTTACACATTATTACATTTCCCACTCCAGATTTATAAGATAAGCGTGGTATGCTTTATCAATAAGCATGGCTGCTTTTACCAACCATTGTTTTTTTCTGAAGCAAATTTATTGCATATAATTTCAATGCAGTTGTGGTTTCTTGACATAGTACATACCACTGGGGTAGATGTAGATTTCCACAGGACAGTCATAGGTGTATTTGTCTGCCAGGGTGATCACAATGCTGGTAGCAGAATGCGCCGAGGGGTCAGCATCTGCCCGGATAGCGTGAGAAGGACTCTCCACTCCTGAGGAGAGACACCTCTACCTTGTATATACATTACATTTACATATTGTGTTACCAAGTCCTATTGTCCTATAAGTCAATCCTATTGTTTTCTATCTATCCAGCGATCCATCCATCCATTCATCCATCCATCCATCCAGCCCATCAGTCAGCCATCAATCCTATCATCCTCTATTCTGCCAAGGATCTTTCCATCCAACAATCCATCCATCCATCCCTCCATCCAGCCTACCAACCTGCCATCAATCCTATTGCCTTCTATCCAATTATCTATCCATCCACCAATCTAGCAATTCATCCATCCATCCCATCCAATACAGCCCTTAAACTAGCCATTAATCTTACTGTCTTCTCTCCAGATAATGATCTATCCATCCAACCATCAGGCAATCCATCACACCTTCCATCCAAAACAATTAACCAAGCAACCATCCATTCAACTGTTTTGCACCATTCTAACTATCCATCCTGTCTATCCATCAAATCATCCTTTAATCATACACACACACACACACACACACACACACACACACACACACTATATCATCTATTCACAAATCCATTGATCCACAATCATTCATTTATACATCCTTTTACAGTATATATGCACTGCCCATAATGTCTATCCAATCATGCACTATTCATTCATCCTTCCAATAAACCATCAGTCAAATATCCACCCATCTATCCATCTGTCAGTCTAGGACATTCTATGGTGTTCTGACCTGCCAGTAGATATGGTCCTCTGATCTCTAGCTGGAAGTTGAACTCATAGTCAATGGAGTTGATAGACTCCTCCTCCAGTAGCCACGACAGACACAGTTGGTTGTTTGAACCCATCTGCTCATGAGACCCCAGAGAGCAGTGGTGTCTGTCTCTCCTGAGTCAGAAACAAACAAAAATAAATCTCACATGCCACTAATTATTAATTAAGTATAAATCAGTTTTCGTCACCAAACAGTAAAGTGTACATAGATAATTATTAATATTAAACTCCTGTTAATGCCCTACTTCCTGATTGTGTTGGGAGAAAAGGCCTGCTCCTCTTTAATGGAGCGCTGGACCCTCGGAGTGCAGACAGGCGGTGAGGTTACACGGATGCCCCCATTTGGAAGGGTGGAAAGCTCATAGGACGTGCTGACCAACACATTTACAGTCTCCAGTGGTGGAATGACCCCCAGGTTTACCACCAACACCATCCTCTCCAGATCCTCATCAAGTACCACATGACCTGCCGAACAAACATAAAGTACTATCGAGGGTCCAATCAAGACCATGTAATCAGCAGGTTAAATTACCTTTAATAAGCAAGTCAAATGGAGTCACTGTGTCTAAGTGTAAGAGGGCTACTGTAGGATTACCTCCCGCCTGGTACGTATCAAGATGTTCATTAGGACATAATGCCTCTAGACCAGGCTTATAGATGCACAAGGATACTAAAATATTATGCACACAATTATTTTCAGTGAATCCTTGAAAGTTGGGGATAAAGTCAAAACATGGCCACATTTCAGGGCGGTTTTAAATGCAAAGTTTAAAATCCCACCATTGCCACTCTGCAGATTTCCATTGGTCGTCGTGCAGCAGTCGAAGTAGCAATCTTCAATTTTTGCCTTGTCTTTGATCTGCACTGTTATTATCTGACTCGATATCATCGCCTCGAAGCCCACCACCACTGAGCCCTCCTCCAGTGGGTAAATGAACATACCTACAAAAAAGAATACCAAATAAATGGATACTTACATGACTTACATACGTACAAATATATCAATATCAGGAAATAAATTAAAGCATTTAATTTAGTAAGTAATTTAACAATAAAAACAGGGGCTGATATTTCAGTATGCAGCAGTAATAATATTGATTTCATTTTTTATTACCTGGGTCTGGGCTTTTAGAAAGCACTTGTATTCAATTTTGCTTTCAAGGTTTTGAGAAATTAAGTCCTATTTAACTCTAACTTAAAATGTACAAAAATGAAAAAAAAAAAACACACCAGTGATACTTCTAGTCTTAACCTTGACCACTAAAATAAATTGGATGTGTAAACCAGAGGTGGACTTATTCCCCACTATCTACATCTTGCATACCTGGATTCAGATTTAGACCTGAAGTGGGTGTGGTCATGAATGGCAGCATGCACTTGAGAAAGACTCAGCGATATGTTTCTAAACATGCCTAGCACCATGTTGTACTACTTTATTTTGGGAGCAAGGGTATTAGGGACTCCCTCAGCAACTCCTGGTTTTTGCTGCTCCCCTGACTATTTCTGGCAGTTTCTGCTACTCCCTCGGGTATATCCATTGTTTTTTGCTACTCCCTTTGCTATTTCTGGCAGTTTCCGCTACT
Source organism: Neosilurus hyrtlii (assembly GCA_028564935.1). Classification (NCBI taxonomy): domain Eukaryota; kingdom Metazoa; phylum Chordata; class Actinopteri; order Siluriformes; family Plotosidae; genus Neosilurus; species Neosilurus hyrtlii. Next base: position 16,563,842 of record JAOUQZ010000017.1, read on the forward strand.
AATGTAGGGATAACACAGACACAAACAACCATACACACTTACTACATTCACACCAGTGGACAATTTAAAGTAAAAAGCTGACCTTATGTGCATGTCAACTGACTGAAGGAGGAAACTGGAGTAGGCAGAGCAAACCCTTGCCAACAGAGGGAGAAGATGCTTGAAAATGCTCTACTTGGCTGCAAGGTTTGAGCCCAGAACCTTCTAACAGTTTGACGAGAGTTCGTGTCTCTATTTTTGTTTGTATCTGCCTGCTATATTAGAATTAGCTTGATCGTTCTTTGTTTAGTGAGTTTCATATCTGAATGAATCCTTACATGACAACAAAAGTAAAAATAAAAAAATTAAAAAACATTAATAAAAGATCCTAAAAGATCCCAGTCACAATTCTGTCTCACCCAGATTCCCCATGAACCTCTCTGGCAATCATAAAAAAATTGTGTGCCATCTATTTTATTTATTTATTTATTTTTTTAGAAATACTGCATAGGAAAGAAAAATGGGCTTAACATACTCCCTTGTGTTATCCTGTTTTGACTACGACCGTGGGTTTACTCTTTCACGCCTGCACTATGACTAAGACTATATCAATCACACTGATTCCCGCCTTCGAGCATGTTACAGGCTAATTCTGTAAAGCTACTACGGCCGACAGAAACAAGGTTTCCCTAGACAGAGTGAGGCTGCCAAAGGAATGTCTGCTGTCTGGCCTGAATGACTTTGTGGCTCCTCTGAGTGTAACTGATGCCCAGGCTACGCATTCAAGTGCATCCTCTTGTCAGAAAAGAAGTATTGTGGGTCGTATTAGAGTATATAACAAAATAATATCTCAGTGATAGAACATTAGGGTTGTCAAAATATATACACCTCATATATTTATGGTCCAAGTTCATACATATTTGACTTCAAAAAGTCATGTAAAGGAGACAGTATCATCTGTAATATTATCTCATACATTGAAATCTACCATTTAACACAAAGCATGGCAGGAACTCAGATTTCTCTCATCATTATGTTGATTAGAGCAAGAGGTCATGCTTACCTTCTATGGGGTGATCCTCAATGTTTTCATATGTCATGGAAGCCGTCATGGCCAGGGTGTAACCCCGGACACAGGAAGTGATGTCAGAGACGCTGAGTGGCAGCGCACTACGCTTGGCCTTGTTGATCAGGCCTGGCATGGTTGCAGACTGGTAGGTGATCTCTCCCACACGCAGAGCTGTGATGGGTGACTCTAAAAAAACCAACAAACTGTCACGTGCTAACACATTTCCTTTTTGCACAACTTTCTATATTCCTCTGTTATAATCATGCAGCACTATAGTCATCTACATTACATCCATCTATCTATCTATCTATCTATCTATCTATCGAGCAATACACCATGGATGAGATGCCTGTAGATCAAAAGGGCCCCTTCTCACACATTCATTTGCACCTTGGGACAATTTCTCCTAGCCAATTTACCTACTGGCCTGGTTTTGGAGAATGGGAGGAAACCAGAGAACCCCGAGGAAACCAACAGTGCAATGTAGAGAACATGGGCAACTTCACATGAGCCCAAGATTGAACTAAAGACCCTGTACCACCGTTCATTATCACTTATTTTCTCCCACAATTCTTCCTCTTCACACTCACATCTAGGGTCAATTTAGAACAGCCAATTAGCCTAACGTGCATGTCTTTGCACTGTGGGAGGAAACCCAGAGCAGTACCCAGAGGAAACCCATGCAAACATGGAGACATTATTTTTATTATCATTATCGTTTTTCTTTTCTCATATAAATACAGTATATCATATCCTAACCCATCTTTAAGCTCCTTTTGCAAACACCCTGTGACAGAAGGAACTGATGTAGGTTTGGATGAGGTGAGTTTGAAGGTTATGTAGTTGCGTTGACATTTAAAATACGTTTCGTACTTATTTCATGGAGAAAATAGATCAGGTCTATAAGTCAAACAACATCCTAGGAACTGTCCTAGGAATCTGCCCAGCTGTTTCTGTTTTGTTATACCTGCTGTATGATGTATGTGACATGGGCTTTACCTGTGAAACCAAGATGGTGAAGAGGATTACGAGTTCTTAATGCTCTGTTTGATTAATTAATAATTGATTAAAAAAGATGAGAAAGGGAACAAGGAGAGATAATCAGCTTTTCTCTTATTTCTTATGATCTGACTACCTTGGTGTTATTGTGTCTCACGTTATATTTATTCATCACTGTTATGTTTTAACTAACCCATATCTGTGATTTTACAGTTCTTATTGTTTTCTATGGAATAATTTGAGAGAGATATTAATAGTCTCCCTCCCTAGACTCCCTTTTTCTCTGGGGACATTTATTCATTCATTTGCTTAATCCTACTACCGTCGCAGGGAGGCCGGAGCCTATCTCAGCCGACTCTGGGCAAAGGTGGGGTACACCCTGAGCAGCTTGCCAGACACATAAACACACAATTATTCACACTCAAACTCACAGCTAGGGGCAATCTCGAACACCCAGCCTAATGTGCATGTCTTTGCATTGTAGAAAGAAACCAGAGTACCCAGAGGAAACCCACAGAAGCACAGCGAGAACATGCAGTCTCTACATAGAAACAATCTTGCCAAGCCCAGGACTTGAACCCAGGACCTTCTTGCTGTGAGGTGGATGTGCTAACCTCTACACGATTGTGCTGTCCCCCCCGTCCACCCTTTGAGGACAGCCTTTTACTGGCTTAATTATGTGTGGCAGAAATCTATCTAGCGTCTAAATATAAACCATCTCGCTGAGTGTTATCACGGAGCAACATCAGCATCCAGCATCTCTGTCATCCATCCAATCCAACTTCCATCCAGTAATAAGTCATGCACAGAGGAAGCATTGTATTACATTAGGCTTTGGCATGCCCCTATATTGTGATGAGAACTCAAAGGGACAGCAGCCATGCGTTAAGCCACTCCACCTTGGCAGTCCGTGCCAAGGCTGCCATCATGTGTCCTGTGTAGAGTGCATGGCGTGCATCTGAAACAAAACCGGTGCCTTATAATCAGATTTCACTCTGATTGGGATTTTGCAAGCGTCCAAACAAACCCCTAGGAGCATCCCAAATAACCTGCTGGATCCAGCAAGCCAAATCCAATCACGGCATCTTTTTGTGATGATTTGGTTCAAGGACACAGAAGAGGAAAACCCCGAGTGTGACTCAGTTCCTCCCCCAAGAGTCTCAGACAGGCTAATGAGAAAGCTCCAGGGTCTAACGTCGTATAAACCCTTCTACCCGTGCCACCATTCATGCTGCGAGACAAGAGCACGCTGCACAAGTCACCTGTTGAGCCATGCTGCGTATTCAGTTAACACCAGATTACCCTGATTCATTCTACTGCACTTTTTTTTTCTTAAAAACTCAACTTCAAATAAATATTTGGGGGTTTTTGTGGAGCAACGGATTCAACCAATAATTTTAAAGCATGCCAGATTTAATGTCCTGACACTCTGCTCTGCACTTGGGCATGACCAGAGACTTTCATCCAATAAATAAATAGATAGACAGATAGATAGATAGATTGATAGATAGATAGATAGATAGATAGAACTGCTCATGCAAAGCAGGAGTCTTACCTCACATTGGTGTTGAGATGATGGAGGAAAACCTCTTGTAATACTCGCAAGAAGCATGCAAAGCAGTCCTGTCGCTCTGTCTTCTCTCTCTCTCGCTCTCTCTCTCTCTCTTTCTGGTCAGTGATGTCTGTGTAAATGGCGTTAAGGAAACAGCTGTCACAGGTGGTTGAAACTCTGAATTAAAGCACTCTCACAAAACAAGTGAGGGAGGGAGACAGAGATGGTGAGATCTCATATGTGTGTGTGTGTGTGTGTGTGTGTGTGTGTGTGTGTGTGCATGAGAGAGAGAGAGAGAGAGAGAACAGCAGCTGCATCCCCTTCGTTGCAGTCATTCACCACAGCAACATGTGGTTATAAAAAGTAGATCTTGGTCTATGGCTGGAGTTGATGAAGGTAGTGGGGGTAGAGGAGGAGGAGGAGTGCGGAGCGAGAAAGAGAGAGAGAGAAGGATGCATTTAAGGATATGGATGCGTATCTAATGTAGCAGCATAACATCTCCACGCTCAACTCCATCCCTTTGTCCTCAAGCCACCTAATGTGCCCTCCTCCCCTCGGCTGACCACAGCAACTGATGAGGTCGCCTATTTACATCTCCTTTTATTTAATAAATCAGAAATGATACAAAATCCAGCAGCATGCACACAGTGTCCACACAGCAATCTGTGTTTTGGCCGCTTCAGGGAGCTCCATATAATTTGTTTGATTGCTAAGCCACCTGTATCCCTTGTCTGTCATATTTTCCACTAAGGTTCATTTGATCCATGTGCTTTTGCACAGAAGGTAACCATGACAATCAATATGGATGGCTGGAGCTTCTAAAGCTTCTTAAAGACAACAGGTTGGTGTGTGCGGGGGGTGGGGGGTTGGTGGGGGCTTATCTGAGCTTTTACAATTAAATTAGATCTCTCTCTCTCTCTCTTTCTCTCACTCTCTCTCTCTCTTCTCTCTCTCTCTCTCCCTCTCTCTCTCTCTCTTTCTCTGGCTTTCTGTCTCTTCCATTCTCTCTTTCTCTTTTTTGACTAACCACATAATTAGACTATAATTTGTCAATTCACTTGAACATGTATGACGATTCTTACCCAATAAAAAAACCCATTCACTTCCCAGATATATTAAATAAAAATAAAATACAGTGTGATCTCTTTGAAATAAAATGGAATCGACCACGGTGTCTTTCTGAAACGATTTGCTTACTCCCGATATTATTGCCATCTTTTTATTTGTATTATTTCACTTAGATTCATGTACCTTCACACTTGATCTCAGACTTTTCTACTCTACGAATCAGTGTTCCACTGCCAAGTTACTGCGGATACACTCAGTCCTTCCTCTGGTCACATGGTCTTGTAATGCATTAATTTGCTGAACCACTTAATCCTACTTGAGTCCTGGCGAGGCTGGAGCCTATCTTAGCCGACTCTGGGCACTGGCAGAGTACATCCTGAACAACTTGCCAGTCCATCACAGGGTCAACACACAACCAAGACATGCACATTAGGCTAATTGGCTGTGAGTGTGGTGTGTGTGTGCGTGTGTGTATGTGTTGGCCCTGCAGTGGACTGGTGGACTGGTGGACTATTCGTTCTGTACCTTCACCCAGAGTTGTCTGAGGTAGGCTCCTGCTCCGCCACGACCCAATTAGGATGAATAACTTACACCACAGAGGTAGAAGTGTGATTCAATTGGAACACAGAAGAAGAAGAAGAGGAGGAGGAGGAGGAGGAAGAAGAAGAAGTAGGGACAGCATGGTGACATAGTGGTTAGCATGTCCAACTGACGGCAACAAGGTCCTGGGTTTGAGTCCCAGGCTTTGGCGAGAGAATTTGCATAGTTGTGTGGAGTTTGAATGTTGTTTCTTGTGTGGGTTTCCTCCGGGTTTCCTCCCACCGGCCAAAGACATGAACATTAGACTGTCTGTTTCAAATTACCCCTAGGTGTGAGTGTAAACGGTAGTGTGTTGGCCCTGCGGTGGTCTGGCCAGCTGTTCAGGGTGTACCCCTAGTGTCGGCTGAGATAGGCTCCAGCCTCCCCTAATAGGAGCGGTTCTGCAAATGAGTGAAGAAGAATAAACACATCAACACTATATTTGTAGTCAAGTTAAATTTAACTGCAGGTTTAAATTTATTTTTTGTGTATAAAAAAAATTCCACATAAACTCTTTAATAATTCTGTGGAGCTATTTTTGAGCAGAAGGAACTAAAGTTTGTCTTTTCCGAAACCAGACCGGACAATTGATGAAGAAACACAGAAGCGACCGTTAGAAAGAGGAGCTCGAGCTCAGCATCATCGCTAAATCACTACTTCTGGAAAAGTTATCAGAATTTATAAAAGCGACGATAAAATCTCAATAACAGACAGAAAGAAATGGCTGATGACTCTTGGGCGGTGTCTGTAGATCAGCAGGAAGCAATAACAAAACAAGTAAGAAGTTGATATTACTTTTATTTTATTATTAAATAACATTCGCCTCATCATTGTGCTCATGCTAACAGGCTAGCTAACACACACAGCAGTGTTTGGGGCGCGTGCACTGCAGGCACACCTGTTTACATTCATCTACGCCATTTATCAGGGTTTTATTATTAATTAAAAACAACAGCGACCGCTTTAGGAATTAAATTAGGAAGGAAACAGTATCAGAATTTAATTTAATTGATGATTCTACTGTTTAAAATAAAAGTTTTACATATACTTCGTATATAGTTTTAATACCTGATAGTAATTAACATATTTATTTAAGACAGCTTGTTAAATATATCTGACTTTTCCTTCACAGTATAATCAAGTATTCCTTTAAATTAATAAAAGTGACCATGAACATAATAAAAACGGCTTTTTGCTTAGTTACAACAACAATTGAATCAAACAGTAAAATCATTTCTACACAGTGAATAAGTATAAAGTCACGTGACACTGCAGCACAAAATATTTATCATGATGTATACATGTGTACTGTTCTTACATTTTTGTGTAAATAAAAAAAATTAATATAAAAGGTATACAAAATTATATATTTAAAACAAAAAAAAATATATATATATATATATTCAGAACTATTATTTTATTTATGAAATGTAACGCACACTGAAATGTTATTCTTTTATTTATTTATTTATTTATTTATTTATTTATTTATTTGGAGCTATTGAGTCAGCAATGTAACTCTACTGTAATGAAACACATCAATTCTTGTGTTAATTTTAACAGAATTATTCTCAACACCCGCACTTTATGGACTAAAAACGCCATCTAGTGGTGAAAATCATCTTTGAACTTAGCACGACTGATGCTGTCATACTGTACTGTACACTTAGTACTTCTCTACATCATGATATATTCATTCATTTATGTTATAAGCCTCTTTATCCTAATTAGGGTCGCGGGGAGGCTGGTGCCAATCGCAGCCGACTCTGGGTGTCAGCGGGGTACATCCTGAACAGCTCACCAGGCCATTGCAGGACTAACACACATTCACACTCACACCTAGGGGCGATTTGAAACAGCCAGTTAGCCTACTGTGCATGCTTTTGGACTGTGGGTGGAAACCGGAGTACCCGGAGGAAACCCATGCAAGCGCGTGGAGAACATTCAAACTCTACACAGAAATGCCCGTGACCAGGAATCGAACCAGGACCTTCTTGCTGTGAGGCGGACTTGCTAACCAGTGCGCCAACGTGCCGCTCCATCATAATATATTTTTAACTTAATTTTTAAAAAATATAAAGAGATTTTTCTAGATTGTTTTTGTCCTGTGTGTGATTTGCTCGGAACAGTGTGGAATTCTGCGGATTACAGAAAGGCGAGTCATCTCGGTCGCTAAAGGTAATCGCTTGTTGCTTACACACTTTGGTTGTGTTTAATTACTGTCGGTGAAGAGTAGCGCTCATGGGTTGGTGTGTGCTTTCTTTTATTTTCAGGCATGGCAAATCCTACAGATCATGATAAATCGGATGAAGAAGAAAAAGGTGTTTTCTCTTTGCCCTTAAAGTCAATCACCTGTTTTTTTTTTTTTTCAGTTTGTGGGTTTTTTGTGTAAGATTTGTGCAGATAGAGTGGGGCCGGTGGTGTAGTTGTAGGTTCTGCTAAGACCCCTGGGCAAGGTCTTAACCAGAAGTGTGCCTTGGTCCACCCAGCAGTATAAATGGGTTACAGTAATACTGGGAAGGTGACCATGTATATGGGAGAATAAGAAATAATTAAACAGAACATATGCTTTTAATCATCATCATCATCATCATAAAATCTGCTGAGATCAGAAAAATGTAATTCATCGCCAGGTGTAAATTATATCGCCCTGCTATACGTTTTAGTTAGATATCTGTACAGGGTGTTTGTTAGTTTATTTATTTACTTATTTAACTAATTATTGAATTTGGTGTGTATTTTTGTGTTGATGATTTAGAGGACAGAGCTACACAGTCTCTTCTCAATAAATTAATCCGGAACAGCCTGGTCAACAACACCAACCAGGTGGAAGTGCTGCAGAGGGACCCGAATTCACCGCTCTACTCGATCAAAACATTTGAAGAGCTCCGTCTGTGAGTAACGTTCCACTTCCTCTGTGCTCAGATACAAATACATACCGAGTATGGGAGGAGAAATGTTCGGTATTCTCAGAAACAGACCACTGCGTTCACAGGAAGCCGCAGCTGCTGCAGGGGGTCTATGGGATGGGCTTCAACAGACCTTCAAAAATCCAGGAGACAGCACTGCCCATGATGCTGGCAGAACCGTGAGTGCTGTTTCTACCTATACGGCTGAGCCGGCCGCAGATCTCTGACCCGAGATGTTTGTTTGAATGTTTTATTAGAGAGAGAGAGAGAGAGAGAGAGCGAGAGAGAGCGCGAGAGAGAGAGAGAGAGAGAGGTTGGATGCTGGGAATAGGAAGAGCAGAGACAGACATCCTGTTGCACTAATTATACTAAATTTATATAGTTGTGGCATAAACAGTGTCTCATGATGGACTTGATGCTTGTGAGCTCTCCTGATTCTCAGTTTGCTGTAAATTCGTGCTCGCAGGCCTCAGAACCTGATCGCCCAGTCGCAGTCCGGCACGGGGAAGACCGCCGCCTTCGTTCTGGCCATGCTGAGCCATGTGGACCCTGAGAGCAAGTGGACACAGGTGAGTGTATATAGTATGTAGTTTGCCTGAATGGTCACTCTGGTGCCACTACCAGGGCAGTGGTGGCTCAGTGGTTATGGCTCTGGATTACTAATCTGAAGATTGGGGGTTCAAACCCCAGTACTTTCATGCTGCCACTGTTGGGCCATTGAGGCTCTTAATCCTCAATTGCTCAGTTGTATAAAAATAATAACACCCGTAAAGCGCTCTGCAAAATGCTGTCAATGTAAATGAAGCAAATGCTCGATTCTGATTGGTCAGAAGGTGCGGATTCGGGTTCATAATAGATGTCATGACTCCTCTGCAGTGTCTGTGTGTCGCTCCAACCTACGAGCTCGCTCTACAGATCGGCAAAGTCGTGGAGCAGATGGGCAAGTTCTACCCTGAGGTGAAACTCGCTTATGCCATCCGAGGCAACAGAAGTAAGGGTTCTAAACAAGCCCGGTTCTGATAGCCATGTGCTACCTTTCTAAAGAGAATCATTCAAATAAAGGAGGTGTGTGTGTGTGTGTGTGTGTGTGAGTGACTTCCTCAGTGGATGGAAGTGAAATCCAGGCACAGATCGTGATCGGCACTCCAGGCACCATGTCCGACTGGTTAATTAAGAAAAGGCTGGTGGATCCCAGTAAGATCCGGGTGTTTGTACTGGACGAGGCCGACGTCATGATCGCCATGCAGGGTCACCAAGACCAAAGCATCCGCATTCAGAGGTGAGGGGCGTGGCCAGCTTGATATGTTTTGTAAAATACAGTACAGGTTGGTCTCAAGGTTAAGGCGGAAAAAATGTCATGTGATCTGGTCCTCTGGTGACAGGAAGCTCCCCAAAGATTGTCAGATGCTGCTTTTCTCTGCGACCTTCGAGGAATCGGTGTGGCAGTTCGCCGTGCGCATCGTCCGCGAGGCCAACATCATCCGACTGAAGCGAGAGGAGGAGACCCTGGACAACATCAAGCAGTATTACGTGCTCTGCAGAAACAGACAGGACAAGTTCGACGCGCTGTGTAACATCTACGGCGCCATCACCATCGCACAAGCCATGATCTTCTGCCATGTACGTACCAAAATGTTAGGGGTTTAGCAGGTAACCTGGGTTACTGACACCGCCCAACTTTTTTTTTGCTGCAGACTCGCAGGATAGCCACTTGGCTGTCAAAAAGGATGTCAGCAGAGGGTCACCAGGTGGCGCTGCTGAGCGGAGAACTGGCAGTCGAGCAAAGAGCGGCCATCATCGCCCGCTTCCGGGAAGGCAAAGAGAAAGTGCTGATAACCACTAATGTTTGTGCGCGAGGCGAGTATGACTGCATGTTTCCTGTGTACGGCATTGTGGGAAATATTAATAGAGACTTTGACTTCTATGTCATGCACTGAAACAAGTAATCTGGGGATTTAGGCATGAGTAAAAGTGGTTATGATAGGAAGCACTGACTTTCACTCTGCAGGTATCGACGTAGAGCAGGTTTCTGTGGTGATCAACTTCGACCTCCCCCTGGATAAAGACGGCAACCCAGATAACGAGACCTACCTGCACAGGATCGGCAGGACAGGACGCTTCGGCAAGCGAGGCCTGGCTATCAACATGGTGGAAAGCAAGGAGAACATGGCCGTGCTTCAAGCTATCGAGGAGCACTTCAGTAAGTCATCAGAGAGGGAGGGAGAGGGAGGAGAAGTGAGTGAAAGGGGGAGGAAAAGAGGGAGAGAGAGAGAAGAGATATAGAGGGAGGACAACAGAGGGGGAGAGAGGAAAAGAGGTAGAGGGGTAAAGAGGTAGGACAACAGAGAGGGGAAAAGTGAGATGGGGGAGGAAAAAAGGGGGAGGGAAAGAAAGAGAAAAGGGGGGTGAGAGGAAAAGCGATATAGAGGAAGGAAAAGAGGGGGAAAGAGGAAAAGAGAGAGGGGTAAAGAGAGACGGAGGAAAAAGTATAAAAGGGGAGGAAAAGAGAGAGGAGGGAGGAAAAGAGGGGGCGCAAAAGAGAGGAAAGACGGAGAGAGGGGGAGGAAAAGAGAGGAACAGGGAGAGAGAATTCAACTAAAAGATGAATGGTACTCATGTTGTCTTTTTTGTGGTAGATAAGAAAATCACCAGGCTGGATTCGGAGGATCTTGATGAGATTGAAAAGATCACACACTGAGGTGAAGAAGAAGAGAAAAGGGGCACTACTGTTATATTAAACGCTAATATTGATAGCAACGTTCTCATTTATAGCTAACAGCCTGGTTACACTTCCACTTATATTACTTTACATTTAGGAAAAACTTTTGCCCAAAAAAAAAAAAAAAAAACCTTTAAAATGTATAAGAGAATATAAAAAGTTTGAAGGGCTTTCAGTTGTTGATGCACTTTCTGCGAATTAAGCGACTCGTTTAAATTCCACCGTAGTCGCATTCCATTGTTTTCTACTGTGAACTGGATGCCGTCTGGTGTCTCTAGAAGGACTCGACACATTCTGATATGCTCCAGAAAGAGCATGGGTACCAAAACAAAATGAGTGCGAGTCGTATTAAAATGCACTTTGAGATTTTTTTCTGAGGAACAGACTGTGAAAGACATTCCTTAAGGGTCATTATTACTAAAACACGCCTTAAATGGAAAGACTGTTGGGGGAAAAAACTGTTTCTCCAATGACAGGAGTCAAGTTGAAAAAAGGAATCAATATGAACCAAATGCTGGATTATAGCACTATTTTTTTCCGATCTACTTTTATTTGTGAGTTTACTGATGTATTCCTGGGGAATCAGGGATAGTTTCATTCGTGTGTTTTGCTTTATAGGAAGAAGGAAATTATTTAAAAGGATTGAATATGTTTTGCCTTGTTACTTGAATAAGTACGCACTTTGGTTTAGTTTTCGAATGCCGTGTTTGGATTCGTGTGAACTTGGGGACACACCAGCAGCAATATTTGAATTTATTTGATGTTTTTTGTGTGTTCTGCTGGATTTATTTATTTTTTGTTTAAATCAGTTGTTTACTGATACATACAATAAACACTTCTGATGACTGGAACCTTCTCTCATAGTGTTTTATTTACTTTTAAGTTGCATGTCTTTAATGTAGAGTATAGTAATGATTTGCTGAAGGAGAGGTGAATTGGTTGAATTGTTCTACTTAAACTTTGAAGCATCGGTCATGATTTTAAAACGTTAACCAATAGGCTCCCGAGTGGTGCATCAACAAGGTGATATCAACCCGGACTATCTATCCGACTATCAATCCCACAGCCATCCATTACTGAGAGTCCATGGGAGCCGATTGGCCGAGCGCTCACGTGAGGGAGGGATGGCATAGGCTCACTTCGCTGTCACTCACAGCAATCACCTGCCAATCATGGGCGTCTTGCTGGCACCCATCTCAGCCACCCCTGGGCGAAGGTGGGGTGACTAAGACGGTGACCATCGCAGGGCCAACATACACATAGAGGGGTGATTTGGAACAGCCAGTTAGCACACAGTGCATGTATTTGAACTGCTGGAAGAAGCCGGAATACCCGTAGAAAACCCACACAAGCACGGTGAGAACATACAAACTCCAGACAGAAACACCTCAAGCCCGGGAATCGAACCCAGAACCTTCTTGCTGTGAGGCTGACGTGCTAACCACTGCACCACCGTGCCGCCGCAGTGTGGTC
>JAOUQZ010000017.1:16591704-16611805 GCA_028564935.1 Neosilurus hyrtlii
GTGTGTGTGTGTGTGTGTGTGTGTGTGTGTGTGTGTGTGTGTGTGTGTGTGTGTGTGTGTGTGTGTGTGTTGATCAGTAACTCTGGGGACGTGTGTGTTCAGGTGGTGTTCGCTACTCCAGGGATGCTGCACGCCGGACAGTCGTTACAAATTTTCAAGAAATGGGCCGGCAATGAAAAGAACATGGTGAGAGATTACACTGGAGCAAGATGATGATGATGATGATGATGATGATGATTATTTGCGAAGCTTTAAGGAGTCTAATGGTTCGAAACCTTTTCAGCTCTATACATAACATAGTAGATTGTGCTGTATGTATGTATACACAGTGCTGTGAATAAGTATTTACCCCTTTTTATTTCATCTGTTTTTCTAAATTTGTGTTGAAGATGCATCTGTCTGTCTAAATGTTTCGGTAGGTCATCATGCCAGGGTACTGCGTGCAGGGAACAGTCGGCCACAAGATTCTGAACGGCCAAAAGAAGCTGGAGATGGAGGGAAGAGCCACGGTAACGTCACACCCACGTGTCTGTTACTCCCACCTGCAGCTATACCTTCTTCCTTATATCTGTGCACTCTGTTTATTGTTCTGTGGACTTGCTGATTCTTGTGTGTGTGTGTGACAGCTGGAGGTGAAGCTGCAGGTGGAGTACATGTCGTTCAGCGCCCATGCCGACGCCAAAGGCATCATGCAGCTGATCCGCATGGCCGAGCCTCGCAACATCCTGCTGGTTCACGGCGAAGCCAAGAAGATGGAATTCCTCAAGGACAAGATCGAGCAGGAGTTCAGTGAGTGTGGACTTCAACCTACATTTCATTATGTTTAGTTCGTTACTACTGTATATTGGTAGGAAGGGAGGGACGGTGGTGTAGTGGTTAGCATGTCCGCCGCCAGGCTCGCAGAGGGCGTTTCGGTGTGGAGTTTGCATGTTCTCCTTGTTCTGGTGTGGGTTTCCTCCATGCACTCTCGTCTCCTCCCACAGTCCGAAGACATGCACATTAAGCTAATTGCCTGTTTATTTTTGTTAATTGCTCCTAGGTGTGAATGTGAAGGGTTGTGTGTGTGTGTGTGTGTGTGCGCCCTGGTGAGCTGTTCAGGATGTACCCTGCCTTTGCCAACTGTTGGTTGAGATAGGCTGCAGCCTCCATGCAACCCTAATAAGAGTAAGCAGCTCAGTAAGCTCGGCTCAGTGAGTGAATGTATATTAGTATGTACGTACTACACAGGAACGGTGCAGTCCGATTGGTCCGTCATTTCGGGATTTAAAAAAATATATTATTCTGAGTGGATAAAGCTTGAACGACAGACACTGACAGTTTTTCACGGTCATTTGGAGCAGGCGGCATCATTGTTGTCATGCTATAAAATGGAAAAATCTAGTTTTAGTGTGTTTTGTAGTGTTTCAGTGCAGTATATACTAAACTCTGAATCAGTAGACTGAACAGATACAGTTAGCTACACAGCTCGAAGCGCAGAACTCACTTCACCTGCCTCTGTCATGGATGTATTAACTACAGAAAGCTAGTTTTAGTTTGCTTCGCTTTATGTTTTCACGTAGTATATACTTAAACTCTTCAAGAGATTTAATGAAACGCTGTTACAAAGCTCTACACCTGCTTGCACATGTACTCAGAGCTCACCTGCATCCAATCCATCATGGAAAAAAAATGTCAGAAATCAACCATAACCTTTTCTTTTTACTGTTTTTAAAAATTTTTTGCTTATGTTCGTGTGTGGTTAATACTAAAACAACTATTTCCATGAGCGCTCCTTGGAGAACCCCATGCCATTATTGACACCCACTGAAAAGGAGCTGACGACATACACCATGTACACAGGTATACAGGCTGTGGTATGTTTGCACGGGGTATAGGGGGGGGGTTTCCATCACTAAAGGTCAAAAATCTATTTTATATTTAAAGTAGGATGCCGCTCGTCAACCACAAACCTTTTTCCCCCCGCGGATGTCGCTGCTCTGTGGTGATTTGTATTGGAGGAGTGTCTAGAAGACACTAGTTGTTTGTTGTTATCGGCTCGTTCAAGTTTTTTTCATCCCCGTTCCCGTTTCTCTCCCTGCAGATATCAGCTGCTTCATGCCGGCTAATGGAGAGACCACTACAGTGACGACTAACCCGAGCGTACCGGTGGACATCTCGCTCAACCTGCTGAAGAGAGAAATCGCCCTGGGAGGTGTTTACAAAACACGCCAAGCCATCACACTATCTCATTTTGCGTTCTTCGATGTCTATACACTATGTACCTGCTTACGTAACGCACGAGTGGTACTGTCTGGAATCACACACTGCAGCATCATTGCGCTACTGGACCACCCAAAATATTTTACATGTTCCTCTTTTGTGTGTCCCCTGCTTTTTTTTGGATACAAAAGTAAAATCTTGCTCTGTTCAACACGTTTATTTTGTCACCCATCCCAGGTCCTTTGCCCGACCCGAAGAAGCCACGCACCATGCACGGCACTCTGATCATGAAGGACAACGTAAGTCTGATTCATTATCTTTAAGATTTCTTTGCTGTGTTTTGTGTCTGGTTGTTGACTGCTGCTGATTCTTGTACTGTGGTTGCGTGTAGAATCTGAGGCTGGTTTCTCCGGAGCAGGCGTTAAAGGAGTTGGGACTTTCCGAACACCAGCTACGTTTCACATGCCGCGTGCACCTGCAGGACCCTCACAGCGACGCAGACACACTCACCCGCGTCTACAGCCATCTCAAAAGGTCTCCTCTCCGACACCCACGCAGTTAGGCTCACTGTTACAGTATGTTGTGTTTGTGTAACACTGCCTTTACATGTTAGTGGGAAGATCCTACTTCCCACTTGTGAAGTCGGAATCACTAGTACGTCATGTTCAGGTTCTTTCTGGTGTGTGAAATATATATATATATATAAAATGGTGAACTTGAGGTTAACTTTCCTGTTGTCATGACAACCGCTTTTCTATCATAACTTTATTTCCCATTATATTATATTTTATTCCATTTTCTCTGGATAGAATGAATATAATTAAATCATTATCTCGAGAAAATGAATATATTTAAACCATTATCTCAGAAAAACTAATGTTATTAAAACGTTATCTCGAGAAAATGATATAATTAATACGTTATCTCGAGAAAAATTAATATACTCAAACCGTTATCTCGAGAAAAACAAATATTATTAAACTGTTATCTCAAAACCATATAATTAATACATAATTAATTTAACTTAGGTTAACTTTCCTGTCGTCATGACAACCGCTTTTCTATCATAACTTTATTATAAGTCCATTTTCTCTGGATAGAATAAATATAATTAAATCATTATCTCGAGAAAATTAATATAATTAAACCATTATCTTAAGAAAAACGAATATTCTTAAACCATTATCTCGAGAAAAATTAACGTTATTAAAACGTTATCTCAAGAAAAATGATAATTAATACGTAATCTCCAGAAAATTAATATAATTAAAACGTTATCTCGAGAAAAATGATAATTAATACGTAATCTCCAGAAAATTAATATAATTAAAACGTTATCTCGAGAAAATTATGTAATTAATACGTTATCTTGAGAAAACGAAGGGAGAAAATGCTCGTCCATTTAAGGCTTCTGTGGACATGAAATGCTCAGGCCACTGTGCAAAAATAGCACTGTAATAAATAAATAAACAATTTTATATTATACTGTTTAAAAAGTTGTGAAACTTTTATTCTGACAGCACTGTGGTTGCACACACACACGCACACACACGCACACACACACGCACACACACAATGGAACACAATGTGTTGTTTATCTGAAATGTGTTGAAGCACTAAACACAGGGGGGCTTTTTTTCCACCTGTAAAGGTTCACTCAGTGACTCATTTCCTCCCACACGCCATGATGCCTTTCTAGTTCCAGAATGTCGCTACAGCA
This sequence comes from Neosilurus hyrtlii, assembly GCA_028564935.1. Lineage (NCBI taxonomy): Eukaryota > Metazoa > Chordata > Actinopteri > Siluriformes > Plotosidae > Neosilurus > Neosilurus hyrtlii. Next base: position 16,595,624 of record JAOUQZ010000017.1, read on the forward strand.
CACAGTACAGTGTGTTTTGTTTTGTGTATTTTTCTGCGGGGGTTTTTTTTTAACCTGACTTTAATCACAACCTCTTTTTTCCCCTCCCGTACGCTTTCGTAGCATGCTCAGAGGGTACACCGTGCAGCACCTTCCCGACGGCACCGTCATCGTCGAGTCCATCGTCCTTAAAGTGTCTTCATCGAGCGACGACCCCAATCTTAAAGTTATCCTGCTCTCCTGGAGCTATCAGGTGAATATACATGTACAGAACGGATACGTGCTCGGGGCACATCTGGAAAGGTGAACTTGGGGGGGATTAGTTAAAGCGAAGGGGTGGGTAGCTGTACCGGGGGTTGATTTGTGGAGGTGTATCACGGAGAAAAAATTATAATAGTAGGCTTATAAAAAGTCTCGGTCTCCAGAACTGATCTGAAAAAGGAACTGTCCGTTACGTTAGGAAATTTCAAATAATTCCCCAAGAGGATATGAAACAGGACACAGATACGCCTGTTCATTCATGTCGAGGTATCTAGTTGGCTGGTCGTGTGGCGGCAGAAGGTAAAATTCTGCATACAGATCAAGAGCTACACAGGAAAACTCTGTGATCGCCACAGCATCTTGTTAATGAGTTCGGGCTAACAGGAAAACGTCTCCGAACGCACACAGGCGGAGCTACAGCAAGGACAGGAATCTGATGCTACAGTGGACACAGGGTCAATGAGGTGGCTGCTGAGAGTGAACACCTTCCAGCTCGTAGTTTTTCTAAAAACCTGATACACACTAAAACAACAAAACGTTAGCGATTATAGCTGTAGAGCAACCCCCCGAGAGAATGAGAGCGTGTGTCTGTGTGTGCATGAGAGAGAGAGATTGAGAGAGACCCAGAGAGAGAGAGACTCTCACTCTCTCTGTCTCAGTCTGAGAGAGCAACCCCCCGAGAGATTGAGCGAGTGTGTCTGTGTGTGCGAGAGCGAGAGAGAGAAAGTGAGTAAGACCTAGAGAGCGAGTGAGACCCAGAGAGAGAGTGAGTGAGACCTAGAGAGAGAGAGAGAAAGTGAGACCCAGAGAGAGAGACTCTCACCCCCCCGAGAGATTGAGTGAGTGTGTCTGTGTGTGCGAGAGAGAGTGAGAGCGAGTGAGACCTAGAGAGAGAAAGAGAGAGTGAGTGAGACCTAGAGAGAGAGAAAAAGAGAGAGAGTGAGACCCAGAGAGAGAGACAGTGAGACCCAGCGAGAGAGAAAGAGAGTGAAAGTGTGGTAGTATAATTGACTGTGGGTGGCATGAAAGAAACGACTAATGTAGAACCAACTAATCCAGTAAATGATTGGTGGATATTTTTAACTGCGTGAAATTCTACAGTAAGCTCTACAAGTTCCATTACCCTCTGTGTGTGTGTGTGTGTGTGTGAGTGACATTACCAGCACGGATGTTCCACACCAGTAAATCTGGAGTGGATCACTTCACCCCAGTGGAATTTACAGTGTAACAACAGAACCAAGTGTTTACAGGACCGACTTTAAACCTTCAACAGATATCAGTATCTCTCAGTTTAACACCATTAATATCACACGCCGACTGATTCTCACACACACACACACATGCACGTGCGTGTCTTTATTCAGCTGCAGCAGGAATTACAGTACAGTTATTGGTAATAAAGACAAAAAAAGTTTACAGAAATAAACGAGCCTTTTTCAGGGGGAAAAGAAGATTTATTTATTTCTTACTCTGGAAATTTTTAGGTTTTTAAAATTATTTTTTTATTTATTTATTCATATTTGTCATTATTATTTTAATTTTATTTAGGATGAAGAGCTCGGCAGTTTTCTTTCTAATCTGCTGAAGAAAGGACTTCCCTCCGGATTGTGAATGTCTACTGATATTGTTCAAAATAAATAAATAAACCTTTTGTTTAAAAATAATAATAATAATAATTAAAAAATGTTCAATCTCACCTCCATAGAATGTGTTACATTGCAGAAACAGTATGTACGCCCTCATTAAAGTGCAAGATGCATTGTAACTTTAATTTTTGGATCTGAAACTTCTAGATTACTGTGTGTGTGTGTGTGTGTGTACAGCTTTTGTATATATTTACACACTTATTAAATTCATACTGACATCAAAACTTTGCGGTAAATATATATTTACAATCTACAGAAATTATCTTCAATATTCAAATGTTACATTTTCTTTTCATTTTTTATTTTTATATACAGTATCTACAGCTATGGTTTGCGTTAGTGACCATGCCAACAGAAGTCCTTACCTGGAGAGAAGCACAACAGGAATTTTTTTGCACCCACAATAATTAGATTAAACAAACCTTCTGGACCAACGAGACCTCCACTGTGTCTGTGATTCAAATCTAATCCTGTTATTAAACCTCATGCACAACATGATGGATTCCTCCATCTATATACAGATCTAGTCACTACCTAAATCCAGAGTTCTCCATGAGATTTCTGTAGGCTGTTTCTGTCATGAGGTTTCTTTTTTCTTTGTAATTATTTAAATATTATGTCGATGTTTTAAAAGTGTAAGTCTCTGGAAATATCAGTAGAAGAAAAAATAAATTTTCATGTCGTTTGCATGTTGTTTCGGTTAACAAAAAAAAGCAACTTGAAAATTCATTCATTCATTCATTTTCTGAACCACTTAATCCTAATTAGGGTCGCGGGGAGGCTGGCGCCAATCTCAGCCGATTCTGGGCGAGGGCGGGGTACACCCTGGACAGCTCACCAGGCCAACGCAGGGCCGCAACTTGAAAATTAAATTTAAAAATGGAAGTCAGTTCGCATTGGGCTTCAGCCAAAGAGTGAAGAGCCAATCACAATTGCGGTCCAAACCAGCCAATCAGCATTGCAATGCATAATAGCCAATCAACATCATGATACAAAACAGGCAATCAGCATTGAGGTTCAGATACCTAACAGAAAATCAAAGATTGAGATACTTGACAACCAATCAGCACTGTGATAGTCAGCGTTGTGACGCATGACAGCCAATCGAACATTGAGATACATGACAACCAAATAGCAATGCGATACCTAACAGCCAATCAACATTGTGATTCAAATCAGCCAGTTGGCATTGCAATGCATGACAACCAATCAGCATTCTCATTTTGAAATTAGATTCCCTCCTTAAATGCACTCCTAACCAATCAGAGATGTTTTTGTGCTTGTAGATAATGTTTTGAAGGTGGTACTGGTTACCTCAGCGCTAAGTTTTTTAACAAACACAATGATTTGGGGTTTGTTTTTTTTTCTTTTAAGCATTTTTATCTATCCCATTAAATCCCTTACTCCAGTGGTTCTCATCCAGCTGTGACAGCAAAAATGTAGCTTGGATTCCACAGCCCTGCCCCTGGAAGTAAACCATCCTCATGCTTCCTCTGTTTCTTCTTTACACACATGTGTTTCTGTGCAGAGTTTGCATGTTCTTCCTGAGCTTCCTCTGGGTACTCTGGTTTCCTCCTACAGTTCAAAAACATGCACATTAGGCTAATCATCTGTTCCAAATCACCCATTGGTGTGAGTGTGGATGGTTGTGTTTATGATGCTCTGCAATGTATTGGCGAGCTGTTCAGGGTGTACCCCACCTTCTCCCAGATTTGGCTGAGAAAGGCTCCAGCCTCCCCATGACTCTAGGATTAAGCGTTTCAACAAATGAATGAATTTTTGATGGATAATTAATTGTCAAGGTTTTTTCTTCTGCATAGTACAGTTGGAGACTGGACCCTGGTAGTAAAATATATTTAAAAAATTAATTAAAAAAAGAAAGCTTCCCAGTTCTGTCTAAAGCTGTATAAGTCACACAGTAGACGCCACTTCTCGTTAATTTTTTTTCGCCAAATCGTGCGGATTGCATCTTCACTGAGCTTGAATCCTCTCTGAGATGACGTAGACGCCTTGTCTCTTCTTTGGCTTGAGCATCTTGAAGCACCACTTGAATCTCCACTTGCAGTGGCTGGTGGCGTAGTAATAAAGAACAGGGTTGAGTAGAGTGTTCATGCTGACCAGCGCCATGGTAACACGCCTGGCTTTGTAGATCCAGTTACCTGCTATGCATTTCTGGATTACCTGAGTTCGCCACAGCAAGTGCAGCAAGTACACTAGGTGGTAGGGCAAGAAGCAAAGGACCGTGATGGCCAGGATGGTGTAGATGATCCTCAGGGCTCCACGCGCCGTTCGCGTCTTGATCCGGGCGATCCGATGTGCCACCACTGGATAGAGCACCAGGATGATGACCAAGGGAAGCAAGGCGCCGAATACCAGACTGAATACGCTGTATGGAGCCAGACTTGTTTTCCATTGGTTCTCGGTAAAGTTCTCGAAGCAGCTTGTTCGCTCTGTTGTGATGTTCATGTCTGGAGATGTGAACATGAAGGCTAAAATAGCTGCCCCTCCAAACACCCAGATGCAGGCAGACACATAGACAGCGCAGCGCGTGTTTCGGAGCCTGAGGTACGTATGGGGATGGACGGTAGCCAGGTAACGGTCCACGCAGATGCAGCTCATGAAGGCAATGCTGATGTAGACGTTAGTGAAAAAAATCGTACCCGTCACGCGACATGCCACCGCTGTGAACATCCAGTAATTTTTGTTGAGGTGGTAGTGAATCCGGAAGGGCAGGACGCACAGGAAAATGGTGTCGGCCACCGCCAGGCTGATGATGTAAATGCTCGAAGGGGACCTGTGCTCCGTTTTAAAGATGAAGATGTACAGAGCTCCCAGATTTCCTGGCAGCCCGAATACCATCACAAGGGTGTACGTAATGGGGAAGAGGTAGGACTGGAAATCGGCAGTCAATTCGCCGTTACATGTCGAGCCGTTGTTCGAGGTGTTCATCTTCGCAGGTCGTAAAATGAAGACAAAATATACACACAGCTATAATTAGCATCACTTTTACTTTAAAATGCTTCAAAACAACAAGCGGCTAAACTGGTCAGCCGTCACACAAGAGCTTGTACCGCTTGTACGACGGTCACAACATCTCTTAGCATCTTATTCAACCAATAAACCTTGAAATTAAATTACATTTTCATAAAAAGTCTACAGAAGTTAGCAAAAGTACTTACCGTGTCTTTTTGGGTTTTTGTCTGTCAAGCGATCTCCTGACATGTGCCGGGCTTTTTTTTCCGCCACGCTCTCGTCACCCGCCTCGCTCAGACACTAGTGGAAAAGAAACTAGTTTGTTTCACCTCTGTGGTTCAGACTGAACAAAAAAAACAAAACAAAAAACATGAAGACAGGAAGTCATGAGGCGGGTTTTCTTCCCCCAACCTGCTCTCTATAAGTCTTGCTTAGAAGTACAGGTCTACAAAGAGTTGCTATAACGACCCCATGAGTGCTGATCTTCACCCATTGCTCCGCTGTACATTATCATAGATGTAGATCATTTATTCACACAGGGCTGGCATTTGTGGTCAGTCACTGAGCAAACATGGTGCAATCGGATGTGTTGCAAATTTCTGTGGTGGAGATAAGACGTCTGCCGTCGGGTATTCACATCAAAATATGAAGTATGCAAAGAACAGCGTGCAACTAATTCTGGTTTTGGCTTGTTGAGTAAAAATTCACATTGTAGAGGCACCTGAGTGGCGAGTGGCGCATCATCAAGGAATGCTTCAATCTTCCAGGAGACTGAGTGTTTGAATTCATGATATATGCAGCCAAGAGTCCATGGAGCCATGCTCCTATGGGAGGGATGGATGGCATACACACACCTGCCTGTCACTTAAAGGGATCACCAGCCAATCACAGCTCATGCAGTGAGCTCGTGCACCTATCCTCCCCAGAGCTTGCCCTCTAAGTATGCTACACTGTCCCTGAATATGTACACGCAGCAGTTCATAAAGATGCGTGAGGCAAGAATGTCGTATTACAAAGGGGGCAACATATTTTAAGCTAGGGTAGTGTAGTGGCCTCACAGCAAGAAGGTAGTTTTGAGTTCGAGTCCCGGTTTCATTGAGGGTGTTCCTCCCAAAACCTGGCATGGTTTTCCTCTGGATATGCCGGTTTCCTCCCATAGTCCCAAGACTGTACCAAATTGCCCCTAGGCATGAGTGTGATGATGTGACATGGAAACATCCTACTAGCCTCCGCAGGCTGGAGCCTATCTCAGCCGACTCTGGGCGAACACTGCGTACACCCTGAACAGCTCGGCAGTCCATAATAGGCTCAATACACACAAAACTATTCATCCTCATACCTAGGAGCTATTTGGAACAGCCTAATGTGCATGTCTTCGGACTGTCAGAGGAAACCAGAGTACCCAGAGGAAACCCACACTAACATGCTAACTCCACACAGAAACGCCCTCGCCGAACCCAAGACCTTGTTACTGTGAGATGGACGTGCTTACCACCGATAAAAAGACATTTCATTCTAGCGTGACGACAACTTAAGAAGTTGCCCAGTCGAATCAAGACCACATACAGCAATAACTGTTTACTTCACCTACTTCATGCTACAACGTCTCTACAGTCTGATACCCGTGGGTGATATGGAACACGGCAAGCTTTAAGCTAGTTTTTAGTTCTTTTAATGGTTTTCAGTTCCAGGGAGTTGCAGTGAGGATCTGAAACAAGCTGCTGAAAAAGCCTGCAGCCTTCCTTGACCTACTTCTTCTTCCAAAAAAAAAAAAAAAAAAGAAAAATTAGCAGTGCTTTGAACCTGCTCCTGAAGACGCAAGCCTCAGAAGAGAAGATGAACTTGTGTCTGTTCTGTTTTATGGGATCATGTCCATAATATTCATATTACTTGTTGTATTGATATATTAACTGTCTTCTGTAATAGATTTAATTTTACGTATGAGTTGTGTTTTCTCATGCGCAGCCTCGTATCGTGAATCGTGTCTGCTGTGATGCAGTGTGTCGCTTTGATGAAGGATTTAACATGGAGCAAATGAGGCAGGAGATTCAGGGGGGATATATTTCAGCTCTGTGTTTACAGATGCAGCTCATCTCTGTGAAGTGATCGAAAACAGACAGAATTACTTTCTACCAAGGAAATGAAAATGTCGGGAAAACTCATCGCAAAGTTTCCGCGAATGTCACAAACGCGGTGTAGTCGCGAGAAGGCCTCAAAGTTATCGCTTTGCTCAGAAATTATTTGTTGGAGACTTCCACATGGAAAGTTTGAGACTTGCTGGCATTCCCCATCTTCTGTATATTTTGTCATCATTCGTGTTTTATTTGCACTTTGTTCACCCCAATGAATCGAATGGTTCGAGAACAAAAAGCGAACAAAACATGGCTGATTTTTACAACAGGAGATTCGCCTTTTCGTCAAACATCCGTAAACCAGCCCTGTCATGGCCTGGCGAGCTGTCCAGGGTGTACTCTGCCCCCGCCCAGAGTCGGCTGAGATGGGCGCCGGCCTCCCCGCGACCCTAATTAGGATTAAGAGTATCAGGAAATTAATAAATGAATGAATCTGCAAACCAATTACAGGTTGCTTGCAAATCAGTCGCAAAAAACGGTCGCATGACCTTTTAGTGAATTTCATGTGATATATAGCTCAAAATCCTCAAAATATTCACTTGCATGTAGACGCAAATTTCAAAATTTGCAAAAAAATTAATTTGGGTCAATCTCTCCTGTAGTGTGATTACCCCCTTTCTACTACTACTACTACTACTACTACTACTAATAATAATAATAATAATAATAATAATAATAAATTCTCTCTTTGGATCTGCATTTGTATTCACTCCAAATATTTTTATTTTCATACCAAAAATTAATTTGTATTCAGTTACATCCCTTATAATTACAATTTCCTTTATCTAATACATTCAAAATAATATGCTGGTTGTTTTTACATAAGCTGTACACCAGATGGCGCTGTTCATTCGCATTCTGCCCTAAAACAAGTTCGTCCTTGAGGTAATATTCATTTTTACTCTGGATTAGAAAACACATTGATTTTAAAGCTTCCATCTGCCTTTATTTTAACCTTAGTCACATATCTTATGATGAAATGTGTAACAGATTTTGGGGGGGGGGGGGGGGGTCCTGAGGCCAAATGTTCCATTAGTGAATCGTGGCACATAATCTGTTGATGGAAGGGCCAGTCAGGGACATAGAGTTGGATTGGAGTCAATAAAAACAAAAGCATGTAGAAAAACGACACACAAAAGTATGTTTGCAGTGAAGATTTCGTGCGGAAGGGATGAACGAAGCTTTGTGCACTCTGGCCTTTACCCCTTTATCAGGTCTATTGATTCCTCAGCACTTCAGGGACATCCTGCTCTTCCTATGTGGACGCAGCTGGCATTCTGTTTGGAAAATGATTCAGTGTGTGTGTCTATTATTTCTAATATCGTCTCTTTAATTGTCTGATTTTTTTCCCTTTTCCTAAACCTAAGGACTCGGATATTCTAAGAATTCTAAAGGAACCATTTTCCCTAATATTTCTAAAGGAACCATTTTCCCTAATATTGACGGTCTATAAACCCTTACATTTGCTTTTAAATCCAAAATCACTTTTACATTTCTTTTTTTTATTTGATTTTTCCCTACATAGTAATGAACAAAGGCTCGTTTGTGTATTGGGAATCAAGGGATGGACCATAGGATTGGGATTTGGAATTGGATTGGGAATGAGATTGTGATTGGGAATTGGAATGTGATTGCGAATATGAATAGGATTGGGAATGAGATTGTGATTGGGAAGTGGAATGTGATTGGGAATTGGGAATGGAATTGGGAATGGGATTGGGAATGAGATTGTGATTGGGAATTGGAATGTGATTGCGAATAGGAATGGGATTGGGAATGAGATTGGGAATGAGATTGTGACTGGGAAGTGGAATGTGATTGGGAATGGGATTGGGAATGAGATTGTGATTGGGAATTGGAATGTGATTGGGAATGGGAATGGAATTGGGAATGGGATTGGGAATGAGATTGTGATTGGGAAGTGGAATGTGATTGGGAATGAGATTGTGATTGGGAATGGAATTGGGAATGAGATTGTGATTGGGAAGTGGAATGTGATTGGGAATGGGATTGTGATTGGGAAGTGGAATGTGATTGGGAATTGGAATGTGATTGGGAATTGGAATGTGATTGGGAATGGGAATGGAATTGGGAATGGGATTGGGAATGAGATTGTGATTGGGAATTGGTATGTGCTTGAAAATGGGATTGGAATTAGGATTGTGATTGGAATGGGAATGGGATTGGAAATGACATTGGAATTTGCAATTTGAATGTAATTGGGAATGGAATTGGAATTAGGGGTTGGGATTGGCATTACTGATTAATTGTAAAACACTGTGATATCTGAACATTACTTCCTTCCTTAAACAACTGAATATTAAACACACTGCCTTTTTTTCTATTGTATAGGCTTTTGTAATGTTTGTGTGTGTGTGTGTGTGTGTGTGTGTGTGTGTGTGTGTGTGTGTGTGTGTGTTGCTAGTCTTTCCAGGTGCTCTAAATAAGCCTCTCTTGGCTTCAGGGGTGCCTCCCTCTGTATATGGTGGTTGGTTGGAGAATTGGTAGAGTAGGGGGTTAGAAGTCCCAGGCTTGCTGAGGTCTTCTTACCCCTTAGAACTTTGCATGTTCTCCTCTTGCTTGTTTCCTCCGGGTACTCTGGTTTCCTTCTACAGTCCGCAAACATGTACATTAGGCTCTTATTGTTCTAAGTGTGAGTGTAAATGGTTGTGTGTGTGTGTGTGTGTGTGTTGGCCCTGTGATGGTCCGGTGATTTGTTTAAGGTGTATCCCGCCATCGCCCAATGTTGGCTGAGATAGACTCCAGCCTCCCCACGACCCTAATTGGAGTAGTGAGTGAATACATGTGTCTTTGGAAAGTTCGTAGCAGTAGTCGTCCATCATGATTGTTTGTAAATAGAGGCTTGTTGCTGTCCTGTTCGTTTGGGGACACGTTTACTTGTCCCACGCAGTATCACGGCTGCTTGGAAGAAAGGTGTTGGGTTTAGTAGGTAATCGTGCTAAATTTTTGCAGGATTGTTTAAGCGGTGTGCAATATTTTCTTATAGGGGTTGAAATGCAGGCTTGATAAAAGACTTTCTTCAGCACATTTTTCATGAACGATCTCTCGGTGGGAAGCAAAGCTTAAACCATTTCCCCCTCAAGCTAATCTCTAACTACAACATCTGTAGCGTGTTTGTGATTGCCACATGCAGACCAAAAAAGTGTGGAAATCCCAAACGCTCCTTTTTTTTTTGAGGAAGTCTAGGACCAGCTGTTGGAAAGTCCATTTAGATTTATGTGAAGCAGGTTCCATAGATTAAGCTTTAAATCAACCAAGCTTTTTCTTTTACAAAGAGTCCTGGGTTCAAGCCCCGGGCTCGGTGGGGGCATCTCTGTGTGGAGTTTGCATGTTCTCCCAGTGATTGGTTGGGTTCCCTCCGGGTATTCTGGTTTCTTTCCACAGTCCAGAGACATGTGTATTAGGCTAACTGGCTGTTCCAAATCACCCCGAGGTGTGAGTGTGGGTGTGAATGCTTGTGGGTGTGTTTGCTCTGAAATGGTCTGGTGCAAGCAAGGAGTTCTGGGTATATGAGTAGCTTTTGAATTAATTTCTAATAGACTTCCATAGCATTGAATAACAAGTTTTAAATTTTTCATAAAAATGGCATGGTATATTCACAGAGACGGCCAAAAGCTCTTTTCTGAGTTTACGTCATCCGAAACCTCATTTTTTTGCCTCATGCTAATCTGCATAGCATTACTGACCTCAAAAAGCCCGACTTACTGGATATGCATTTATATAATACACTCTACAAAGGAAACCTTAGCCATAAGTGCTGAGAGGGTCTCGCTGTCTCAGATCTGTTTAGCAATTCAGTCCATCCAAATGTGTTTGGGTGTCTGAGGTAAGACGAGACGTTTTGGAAGGAATCGAGTGCGTAAATGACTCGGTGTCAACTGAGATACCGAATGAATCTAGAGTCAGGATGAAAATTGATAGTTGAAAAGAAAGATGAGAGACAAGAGAGCAGCTTTCCCTTCGGATCACTAAATGAGAGATGGTCTGGTCTGATCCTGTCTGGTCTGATTGGTTGAATGTGGCACCTGCAGTCTGAATAAATGATGTTACACGCTGGTTTTTCAGGAGTACAGCGCTTGGCTTCTTCTGACACACCAGAAGGAGAGAGTCTAGGAGGGGGAACAAGTAAAAATGGAGAGAGGAAAGGGAACGAAAGTAGGTCATGGTCGCCGAAGCTCGCTTCACATCTCTTTCCAAACTGGACCGCCGCTCCACGCTGCTCCACTGCATGTGTCTGCCATAAGAGGGAGATAAAAACCAAAAGCTGAACTGAGCTGACAGCCAGGAAACCCCTTATTATCCACACACACACACACACGCACACACACACACACACACACATACACGCATAACCAGACACTGCAGTATCATTCATGTTGTATATGCTGGCAGGAACATTAATAGCAAGCATGTATCCAAAACAAAAACCTGATTGGTTCCTTGTCCAACCTCACTTGCTGAATGCTTGATTCTGGTTGGTCAGGAGGTGCTAAGTAATGGTGAAACATACAGTCATTAAGAGATAACGAGTGAGGCTGATAACGGCCAAATTGTTTATATATTCTATGATATAAAGGATGACAGGAAGTAAATTTCATAAATATAAATCTATTTATTCATTCATTTGGTGAGCCACAGAGGTCGACTCTGGACAAAGGCAGTTTACACCCTGAACACCCGCCAGACCATCAGAAGGTAACATACACACTCAAGCTCACACCTAGGCCCAATTTGGAACAGCCAGTGCATGTCTTTAGACTGTGGGAGGAAACCGGAGTGCCCGGAGGAAACCCATGCAAGCATCAGGAGAACATGCAAACATGCCCTCGCCGAGCCTGGGACTGAAACCCAGGACCTTCTTGCTATATATAGTGACATTCTTTAAAGTGTAGAGGTATTGATCTTCCTTACAGCATAATTTGTGTATAACATAATACGTTTAAGTATTAATTTTAATATAAATGACCATACAAGGCTCTATACTGAGCAATTTTATCCTGTGGATTGCTAGTGGGCGCTGAACCAATGCGGAACAACCATTTTTTTCCTGGAAGTGATGTGAATTCGTTGGGCCGAGTCATCCAGCGAAAGTAAACAAGCAACGAGCGACATTTTAGGTGATAAAACACCCCGCGTACTAAAGGCTCTTAACTTTTACTGGTTCTTTTTGGCGAGGCGCTGCTCCCGTCCGTCGTCATCCTGTGACATTTTATGAAGGAATTCCGTAGGAACAGCATCCGGTTTTAGACGTAAAAGCTTGGGTTTTGTGCCAAGTAGTTCTGTCTGGAGGTCACGCCATTAGCAGGTCGGGTTGAAGTGGTCCTTGCGTAAGAAAGGTAACATTTTCAGAGTGCGGCCCTGTGCCGATGTCATGTTCTGTTTTTTTTCGTGATTTCTGCGCTTGTTGTTTGTGCAGCCATCTGCTTTGCACTCCTCCATTTTTTACAGCCCAGCCAATAGGACAAAACAACGAATTCATGTCACTACCAGGGCTGGAACAGCCAATGAAGAAGCAACGCCACTGCACATGCCTAGTATTCACACGTATTTACAACGATTGATGTCACCTGACGGAACTACTGATGTCATACGTGATCGTTTTAAAGAGCTGGTCATACTGTATTGTTATTGGAAAATAATCAATATCCAATAATAATTGATCAACACTCTTCTACATTAACTGTGCAGTGAGAGGTGTGTTCCTGATTACTGAACACCACATGCGAGTTAAGGTTTGATTTCCATACACGATCCACGCTGTTGATCCCCGACAGTGATAAACTGCTGTCATTTGCAGGTGATAATATTTTACTCGCGGTGTACAGATGGCACGGCCTCGACCTGCCAACAGTCCCTCGGAACCATTCACGAGCAACCTCACATCTTCTCCAGTTCAGGCTGCTGACTCATCGGTTTCCAGGAAAGAAAAGGAAAGGAAGGTTGGCGTCTTTGAGCTGACTGAGAGAGGGGAAGGGAAGGAAGAGAGGTGGGAAGCGTGAGAAATCACAGTGGATTCGTGCTTGGCTAATTTTAGTCCCTGAACACGGTGGAGGAGGTTTACATAAGAGAGACAGGAATGTGAGTGAAGAAACAGAAACAAGGCGAAACTTCTCCAGCACGCTGGTACTAAGAGAACCACAGGATTCCACTCACGATGAGATCTGGAAGCTCTTTCAGTATTTATGCATCAACAATAATTTTCTATATCAAGCTGGAGCGGAGAGGGACGGTGTGTGGGGTGGGGTGAGGGCGGGGTGTGTGTGTGTGTGTGTGTGTGTCGTTCATGGGAGGGGGGGAGTGCTCCAGCACTCCAGCAGTTTAATTAGTTTAATAAGGATGGAAAGAACAAACTACTCGAGATGGTTTTCTCCCTTTATAATAAAATTATCAGGAAGAAATTGAAGAAACTGCAACGTGGGTTATTTTCCAATAACTGCATGAACACGTCGTACTATTTATCCATTTATAGTTTCTTTTAATGTTGTTCATAATGTATTAGTTATTCTCTCTCTCTCTCTCTCTCTGTCTGTCTCATTTCCTTTCTCACTCTCTCTCTCATTTCCTTTCTCATTCTCTCTCTCTCTCTCTTTAGCTCCTTTCTTTCTCTCATTTTCTTTCTCCTCTCCCTCTCTCTCTCTCTCTCTCTTTAGTTCTCCCTTTCTCCCTTTCTTTCTCCTTCTCTTTCTCTCTTTCTCTCTGTCTGTTTAGCTCTCCCTTTCTTTCTCTCATTTTCTTTCTCCTCTCCCTCTCTCTCTCTCTCTCTTTAGCTCTCCCTTTCTCCCTTTCTTTCTCCTTCTCTTTCTCTCTTTCTCTCTGTCTGTTTAGCTCTCCCTTTCTTTCAATCATTTTCTTTCTCCCCTCTCTCTCTCTCTCTCTCTTTCTTGCTCTCTGTAACTCTGTCTTATTTATTTTTTCAGGTTTTCTGACTCTCTGACTCTTTCTTTCTCTCTTTTTTCTCTCTCTTTCTATTTTTGTCACTGTCTCTCTTTCCCTCTCTTTTTTGCTCTTTCTCTCTCTTAAAAAAAAAAAAGATTTACATGTTAATGACAAATCATGAAGTGCTGTCCTGGAAATGTTCCTGTCAGAAGATGACTGAACTCGTTCTGACCAATCAGAATTTAAAATTCAATGTTCCTGTATTCCAGGTTTCTGTTTAGAATTTTACAGCCCAGAGCTCTGCACCAGTCACCGCCAAAACGGTCGCTGCAGCGTTTTTTTTTAATGAAAAATTATGGGAATAATTTGAAAACAAACTGTTGATTGAATTATATTCCATAACGAGGTTTCATTCACACCCTGGTGTTTCCAGCCTGCTGTGCAATGTTTTCCCTCTTATTTAGTGAACACACTCTCCAAACCCCCTTTCACACACTCACTTGGACACTCCTCTACCCCACAAAAGGGCAGGATGAGATCATTGCTAATCAGTTGCTCACCAGCCAACAGACACCCCCCCCCCCCCGCCCATCCCCGAGCAGACATACGTGTGGGGTACCTCTGAACAATAGCACACTCTAACAGCCTGTATTGAAACGCTCAGACACCCTCCCCTGGGTTGTTCCACTTCCTGTGTATTAATACCGTCTTCTATTTCTGGCCTCGGCTAGGAAAAGCAAGCACTTGAAATAATCTCGTTTTATTCCACGCCATTTAAATCGACGTATGAAGCCGTTATGGTTTTCATACACCCACCTACATTAAAGCTCTTACAGTGTGAGCGCTGCTTTAAAGGATTCGAATAAACTCTCGTATGTCATAGTTATTAAATTTGGGAAGGTGGAGTTTTTAATCTGGCAAATAAATAAACATGGAAGCTTTATGGTCTCACCGAAGTGCACGCGTATCATCTGTGTGTACATGTACAGAGTATATTTAAGTAATTAAAGTAAATCACAGGGAATAGACCCTGGAACGGACCACTAACAGGACTATTTATTTCAGTGATATCCACAGAGCCTGAGGCGAATAATTGTTTTAGTATATACTACACAGGAACATCAGGGAAAAATACACTAAAACAAAATTTGTATGTTTTCTATGTATTTCTTAGTTTTTTGAAATCATGACAGATGCAGGTGAGCCCTGAGACATATAACAGGGTCCTTCTTGGAAACATAAACAACAAAATTCATTCATTTTCTAAGCCGATTGATCCTAATTAGGATGGCGGGGAGGCTGGGACCCATCTCAGACGACTCTGGGTGACGGCAGGGTAGACCCTGAACAGCTTGCCAGGTCATTGCAGGGCCAGCACTCACACAACGTAGATTTATATCTATAATACACAAGCCAGAAGTCAGGGTTATGAGGAAAAACTCCCTGAGAAAGCATGTGGATAAAAATCTTCAGAGGAACCAAACTCAGAAGGATTTAGCATCTAAAAGAAAAGAAATACCTTGTTGTGTGCTTTACTCAGTGGGTGGGGCACCCTTAAAAGCTCGCCAGTCCATCGCATCAGTTCCTGGATTCGAATCCCAGGCTTGGGCATTTCTGTGTGGACTGTCCATGTTCTCCCTGTGCTGGCGTGGGTTTCCTTTGGGTACTCCGGTTTTTCACAGTCCAAAGACATGCACATTAGGCAAATTTTCTGTCTCGGGGTTGTTTGTGTTGCCCTGCGATGGTCTGGCGAATTGTTCAGGGTGTACCCTGTCTTTCCCCAGCGTCAGCTGAGATAGGTTCCAGCCTCCCCGCGACCCTAATAAAGGCTAAAGCGGTTCAGCAAATGAATGAGATATTCTAAAGCATTACCAATGATGAAACATTGATTCTTTGCTTCTCTGAGTAAAAGGGGAATACTGAGAGCACTTCTAATGAACTGTTTATTCAGATGAAATGTTCCGTGTTCACTTTCAGGTTCTGTTTTGCTTTTACCAAGAAGAAACGTAGAAACAAATAATAATTACTTCACAGCCCCACTCTTACCGATTCAATCCTGATCATGAGATCTTACTTGGGTGGAGTTTTTTTGCATTTTCCTCCTGTTTGTTTGGGTTTCATCTGGGATTTCCAGTTTCTTCACACCTCCCAAAACATGCTAGTAGTTGCACTGACTTAAATACGATATAGTAAATTGCCCCGGTTATACAATACTGTTCAAATGTGTGTGTGTGTGTGTGTGTGTGTGTGTGTGTGTGTGTGTGTGTGTGTGTGTGTGTGTGTGTGTGTGTGTG
>JAOUQZ010000017.1:16621749-16645208 GCA_028564935.1 Neosilurus hyrtlii
TATATGTGTGTGTGTGTAAAACACACTTCTCCTAAGGAGTAAGAAGAGAAGAGTGAACACTGAACCATAATTCAGTTAGACATCAATTTAAGCACCTAAGAAAATCTGTTCGTCCTCACAGACGTCTCGCTCCAGCTGCAGTCTCAGCCCAACCGTGGTAATTAAATTCAGCCCTGTGCCTTGTTTCTGGATAGGGCTCTTGGAGAGTGATGCTGAGAAGAAGGAAGACCTTCTCATTAAGATCTCATTAAGTGTGTTAGTGAACTGGCCTGCTTCCCAGGATGACCACAAAAAAGTGACAACAAACAACATAGATCAAAGTCAGCAGGTTGGATGCCTTGGCTAATCGTGCATTAGCCCCCATCCTGTCCTGATCCAGTTCCGAAGAATCAAGGCGCTTACACACTACTTCAAAACGGGAAACATTTCTGCTGCTCCTCAAAAGTAGATTCCTTGAATTGTCCCTCTTGGGGAATCCCTTCAAATGTCAGAAACTAAAGGTTTCACTTTCAGTAAAGTAATTGGTTTCAAGTAGACTCTGTAGACTAAAAAGTTACCCATTAAATGGACTCAATCTATTATCGATCTATTACCCAATCTATTTTCGAAATGTATTCATCAATCATTCGTTTGTCGAATCGCTTAATGCTACTAGGATGGAGGGGAGACTGGAGCCTACCTCAGAGCGAAGAACTCTGAGCGAGGGTAGGGTACTACCTAAACAGCTCTCTAGTCCATTGCAGGGCCAACACACACCTAGGGGACGTTTCGTACCGGCAGTTAGCCTAATGCGCATGTCTTTGGACTGTGGGAGGAGACCAGAGTACCCAGAGGAAACCCATGCAAGTACAGGGAGAACCCCATACAGAAGGTCCATTTAGATAGAATACAGTGCAATCTGGATTTTGAATATACCAATGAAAAAGACACCAGAGTTTAATTTAGAATAGTTTCCAAATAAAATTTTTTATTTCTTGATTTCTTTTAGGTTATAAATGGTTAGTTCTTTTTTTCCCAAATTCTTAACCCGTCTTCTTTCCCCTGCCCTACACCCTAAAATTCATAGCATTTTCCAAAAAATGTAACAAAATAGACCGCGCTACATTACACGAATGGGTAATTCCCCATTCCCATCAAGATCTGAATCTATTCGACTCCAAAAAGTCAAATCTTAGCCTTTTGTCGTGGGGCACCATGCGAAGCTTGACTGTTCTTCCTGTTTTGGCGGGACTGAATAGCTGGTCTGATCAAGCACACAGTGCCTGGTGCAGATCACCACATTCTGAGCAGCCTACTAATTTATCTCAATAGACCCTCCTGCAACATGTCAAAGGACCCCTGATGGGGAAAGTCCGCACAAATGGAGATTACCTTGGATATCGGCTCATGAGCGTGTGAGAATGGCTCATCGTATGACTTCCTGTAGACTCCTATTCCTCAGGATTAGGTAGCTACAAATTCCCTTTCTATTGCTTATACTTAAAAAGCTCACATTTCTGCGAATCATTGGAAAGGTTACAGTGGCATAGTGGTTAGTATGTCTGCTTCACAGCAAAAGGTCATGGTTTAATGTCACAGGCTCGGGCGTTTCTGTGTGGAGTTTGCATGTTCTCCACGTTCCAGCATGAGTTTCCTCTGGGTATTCCAGTTTCCTCCCACAGTCCACTGACATGAATTATTAGGCTAATTGGCTGTTACGGATTGTGTAAGTGTAAGTGTGGGTACGAACGGCTGTGTGTGTTGCCCTGTGATGGTTTGGCGTGCTGTTCAAAGTTTACCCGCCCTCACACGGTGTCAGCTGAGATGGGCTCCAGCCTGCCCATGACCCTAGTTATTGAAGTTTTTTATTTACTATCTGTATCACTTATCCTGTTCAGGGCTGCGAGGAAGCTGAAGCCACTTCCAGCTGACTTTGGGCGAAGGTGGGGTACATCTCGTTCTAAACAGTTTGCCAGTCCATTGCAGGCAAACAAATCACGTTCACACTCACGTTCACGCCTAGTAGCAATCAAAAATATTCAAACTTTGGCGTGTGGAATGAAACAGTCGCACCCGGAGGAAACCCAGGCAAGCCTGGGAAGAAGAACTCGCAAACTCCACACACAGTCGACCACAGGGCTCAAATCCAGGAACTATTTGCTGAGAGATGGACGTGCTAACCACTATGCCACCATGCCGTCCACATCAAAAGATGCTAGATTAAATGCTAGTGAAGTTCCAGTGAACAAATAATGTGAATTATTGAGGAATGTTAAAGTAGCTATAGCTGACCAGTCCCTATTAAAAACAGGAGGAACTTCAAAATGTTCCTGTAAATTGATTCACACCATTTCCCTTTATTGAGATTTATTTCATCTACCACTCCAAACCTTCACAATCTCACGCACAGGGCCAAGAGGTGAATGACCTTGATGGAGGTATTGTTTTTACTAGCTACAGTTCTTTCCTTAAGACCCTTCCATTGAGAACTTGGACCTTACCGTACAACCTGACCCGATATCTAGGCTGCTGCATTGCTCCACCCTAATTTTAAGAGTTTATAATACACCTTACCGTTATGGCCATCTGTGGGTGCTTTCTCAGCCAGTGGAGAACATGATGCCCCAGAGTGAGGCTTACAGTGTATCCATATATTCTGTGTTCCATGAAACACTTTTTCTTTTAAACAGATCTCACTATCCAGATGTAGGGCTGTGGCCTGTCTGAATGAGTCAGCTTGCTGGTAAATGGTCTGGACTCGTGTTAGGGTGGTTCTTGAAAAATTACGAATGTTATTTTACGCTTCCACAACTGTCATAACTTCCATTGTAACTGGTCAGAGGGTGTCTCCTTTACGCAGGCCTGCATGCCACACCTTCAGTATAATCTCAAATTAATAATAAACTGAATCATTAAACAAGGGAAGCTTTTATTCGTTCATTTGACAAATCATTTTATCCTACTAGGGTCACAGCAAGGCTGGTGCCTATCTCAGCCGACTCTGGGCAAAGGCAGGGTACAATACGAACAGCTCGCCTGTCGATCGCAGGATCAACCCAAGCACAACCATTCGCACTCACACACTGGACCAATTTGGAACAGCCAATTAGCCTAATGTACTCTCTTTGGACTGAGGGAGGAAACCCATGAGGAAACAAAGCAAGGGGAGAACCCTTATTGATCCCGGGACTTGAACTCAGGACCTTCTTGCTGTGAGGCGGACATGCTAACCAGTATGCCACAGTGCTGCCCAACAAAGGAAAGTTCTTAAACATTTTGTGCAAAGAGTCATTTATTTATTATTATCATTTATGCCCACAAATAACCAGTAACAATGTGATTGACAGGGAACAGAATTACATCAATATTTTCACAGAGTATATGGCTAATTCGCTTTCTGGTCTCTTGGGGGGGCTATGGCATCACCACGATTCAAAGTCATGGTCTCTTGACCATACCATGAAGTTGTTGCACCACTCAAGAGCAGTACCTTGTGTTCTCTATTTGCCTCGGCTACAATAACATATTTGGTCCAGGGTAAGACCGGCACTAATTTGCCTTGGGGAGCCAGAGTCATGCAAAGAACTGACACTGAGCTTGAAGCACAGAGTGCCACCTGGATTGAAGAAAGAAACAGGGCATGTGTGCTTTATGGCAGTGAAAAGGGACTAGGCTGCATTTGACTACATTTGACTCCATTTGACTTGTGCACAAACACAAGTATAATGGGATGCCCTGCCCAGCTTGCAATTACGAATCAGGTACAGTGGAAAAACAGGCTTCGGTACACATTAACAGCTGCCAGATTTATATTGGATTCACAGACAATTTCAAGACCAAATCTCTCCAGTGGTCTTGCATCTTTCCGGTGGTTTCTGGATCTGCCCCAGGATCTCTGACCTTTGCAATATGCATGATGAAGTTCGACCAGAAGCCAAATAGAAATACTTGTAAGGTGACTAAGCTTTAAACTCTTCCTCCTATCACAGATGTGGAGTCTGGCAACCCTGTGAAGGAACCTTTCCAATGCATGATTCTTCCGGTCAAGAGTCCACCACCTTCAAGGCGTTTGGTGGGTCTCAGGTGCATTTGCAGTTGAATGGCAAGAATGTGATAGACACCTTTGGAATTAAGAAAAAAGGCCAGCTTAATTATTTTCTTCACATTGTCCTTTCTTGGTTGACTTCCATGATGCAAAAAAAATAGGATTAAACCAAATCATTAAACAAGGGAAACTTTCATTCATTCATTCATTCATTCATTTATTCATTCAGTTACCGAGCTGCTTGGTCTTATTAGGGTCGTAGGGAAGCCGGAGCCTATCACAGCTGACACTACGCCAAGGCGGGATACACCCTGCACAGCTCGCCAAATGATTTCACGGCCAACACACACACACAATCATTCGCACCCCCACCTAGGGGCAAATTGAAACAGACAATTAACCAAATGTGCATGGCTTTACACTGTGGAAGGAAACCAGAATACCCATAGGAGGAGAGCACTCCCATACTGATATTTAGTAGGACTTATCCTATCCGTAGTTTTGTTGGTTTGGAGATGAAATCTTCAGTCACAGTCATTCCCATGATTCAGTGCAGCTGTCTCATGTAACCGGGTGAAGTAATTCCCTCAACAGCCATGACCAAAGTCAGACTGAAGCCTCCTACAGTGTACACCAGGAATTTTCCAGGTGTATAAACAGAGCCTGAGCGGCACCATGCACACATCGCATTCCCTCAGATTCATCACGCGGATCCCCCTTGATCAGGAAGTGGAGGATTCCCTGATGTATTAGAGATCACGGGTCCATGCTTTGTGTCTGTCTCTGTTCGCTCGCTCCGGAAAGACGCCAAACCCAAATGTGTTCCAGCAGCAACACACTCGCAGGTCACGCAATTAAAAAAACGCCTATTGAATTCACTTAGCGATGAGGGGAAATAACAACACCGAGCATCCGAACAAATGAACTTCTGTGTCTTTGTTCGGTACTTCTTCTTCCATATTTTGTTCCCTGTTTAGCAGAAGTGAGACTCTGAGTCATGCGTTTCAGTCATTAGCCGAGCAGTGCCGGTGCCATGATGTTTGCTGACTCACATCTGCAGCTCATCTGGTTCTGATTTGATTCAGCCTACACACTAATCTCCCAGCATGCTCCGGGGCGGTCCCCCAGCTCTTCCAACAGGAAACGTTCGGGGCCGACAGCAGCCCACTATAATATTAACACATGCCTAGCGCCATGGCTAGAAGGAAGGGTGTATGTGGACGTGTTTGGATGGGACTGATCTCACCATCTCTCCCAGGACTCAATCAGCCCTCAGCACTTTTTACACTGAAGTGAATAAGTAATGCTAAATGATTATTAATGGCGGTAGTGCTCATATGAAGTAAGTCACATGATTAATGAAGGGTGGTGTTGATTTCCATCCAGACGCTGAGGTAAGCAGCAATGTAACCCATCTGCCAAAGAAACAAGAGGCATTACCAGGCTCAGTGCCAACCCTTGCCGGTGGTCCGCCGGTGGTATGGCGGCGCTGTAGGGTTGTTATTGCGGCAGTCTCAGGAGCCTCTGCGGTTTGTATTGGTGTGCACTGAGGCATGGCAGGAGCTCCTTAAATGTGATGGTGGTCTGCATATGTGGTGGAGACCATCTGCCTATCTGAACACCACCTACTCTCGGATGTTAGATGCACAAGCAGTACGTATTCACATACACACTGGGTCCAACATTTACCCTTCACTCACCGAACGGAAGTAAAAATCTATGTTGGTGAATAACATAAAGCTCAGTCACCATCGTCTTTACAAAAATATTACTACAATACATAAGTTGATTGACACTGGGCATCGTGATGGACTGGCAGCATGTTCAGGGTGCAACCCCGCCTTGGCCCAGAATCAGCTGGGATTGGTTCCATATTTCCCACAGCCCTAAACAGGATAAGCGATACAAGATGCAAAAGATGCCGATAAATGTTTTTGGTGTACCATCCATCAGTGAACATACTTTTTAATAGACAATTGTGTGTGTTGGCCCTGTAATGGTCTGGCAAGCTGTTCAGGGTGTACCCTCGCCTTCACACAGAGTCGGCTGAGATAGGCTCCAGCCTCCCAGCAACCCTAGCAGGATAAAGCGGTTCTGTAAATGGATGAATGGATGGATATCTCCTATTTTTTATTTTATTATGTATGCAAAATAGGCAAAAAAAAAAGCTGTAATTGTAGTCAGAGTTGCTGTATCAACACCTACCAACCGATCAGTTTCACCAACGCTGTGATTTAATCAATAAATCGTTCTCTAAAGAGTCACCACTGTGTTACCCTCTACAATATACTGTATTTATGTTTCTGGTGTCCATAGGATGTGAAAGCTCTCTCTAATAATACAATGTACGACACACAGGGGTCCGTTTCCTACCCCCAACGTTATCTCTGAACCTATCTAGTGGGGCTTTGTTAATGCTGTGAGAGTGAGTTCATCAGCATCCTGGCACAAACCCATACCATGACGTCAAGAGAGCTGCAGTGAAAACGAGCTGACGGAAACACCTGGAGAGAAAAAAAAAGATGGATGGATTTAACCCATAGCCTTTCTGTCCCACTACCGCCTTTTCTGTCTCTCGCTTCAAATATGTTAATTTTTTATCAGTCCATTCTTGATTTTCAGTCTAATTTAGTTTCTAATTTCATTAGTTGCATAGAATGAAGCCTCAGTTTGGATGTTTGTCCATTAAAACAGTTTAGCTAGTGCGCTGCAGAGTGACACTAGTGTAGTGTGGTGTAGTGATTAGCAAAAAGTTCTGAGTTCATGTCCCAGGCTCGACGTTTCTGCAGGAAGTTTGTACATTCTCCCCAAGCTTGTGTGGGTTTCCTCTGTGTGTTGGTCTGGAAAGCTGTTCAGGGTGTACCCACGCCTTCGCCCAGTGCCAGCTGAGATAGGCTCCAACCTCCCCGAGACCCTGATAGTAGGATTAAACGGTTTGGCAAATGAGTGAGTATAAAGTAGATGTTGTGTTTCAGAAACATCATTTTCTCATATGTCATGTACTCTCACTCTCTCAATCCTTTGCCAAACCGCTTACTCCTAATAGGGTCGGATTGTGGCTGGAACCTATCTCAGGCAACACCGAGCGATGGCAGGGTACACCCAGAACGGCTCGCCAGGCCACTGAGGGACAATTATTCACACATACAACCACACCTAGGGGCAAATTGGAACAGCTAGTTAGCCTAATGTGCATGTCTTTGGACTGTGGGAGGAAACCGGAGTACCTGGAGGAAACCTAGTCAAGCACAGGCTAACCCCTACGCCGCCACGTTGCCCTTAAATCTGATATAAGTGTGCTGTAATATTTTCTGGTAAGGACACATTCTTCACCTTTATAAGTGCTCCAACAACTTCTTTCATATCCTCTGCTTAGTTTTCAGATCCTTTTGGTTATAAACCACTTGTTAAACCAGTGATGGTACAACCAGATTTCCAGTTCCATGCTTCATCTTTTTAATCTGTCTCACTTTTGTATCCCTCATTAGTCAAACAGATCTGAGTCCAGTTATTAGTGATTGGTTGTTGAATGGGACCATGGTTATCAATGATTGGTCAGAATTGACCATGGCTATCATTGATTGGTCAGACGGGGACCCAGGAGGAGATATATCCAGGAGTTTCAGAAACGTTACCCTGTCCTTGAGTATTTTCCTGTAACTTGCTGTCTTGTTTTTTTTTAAGGATCTTTAAGCCTTGAACAGACATTTTTTTGGCAATGTGGAGGTATTTTTGGGCACTAAGTGTACACATGGCCCACAAAAACAATGGCAGTGCACTCTTGAGGATGACGGTGGCACTTTTTAACTCAACTTCCCATTCAGTGAACATGACAGAACACCGGGAGAGGCGTGTGAAATCCACCGTCTACAGCACGCCGTGGTCGTTCCTCCATTCATCTTGGAGAATGAGAGGCAGTGGACAATGGAGTATTGTGTATGACCATTCTCACAGCCTGCATGTGTGTGTGTGTGTGTGTGTGTGTGTGTGTGTGTGTGTGTGTGTTTTAATTCCCTCCTGTATATACATTTTTGCTCGCTGTCGTAATGATGGACCACCCTGTACTAAGTCCTATGAGTCCTGTCTCATTACGTACTCTTGCTGTCGGCTCTCCATATACAGATTGTTAAACACTAAACGCCCAATTCCTGGCTTTAGTCAAAGCAGTGAGCAAGTTAACCCTGGTACATATTTATCATTTTGGACCAGAGAAACTTTTCATAGTTCTTAGAACTTTTGGAAGTCCCCCTCCGCCTCCCACACATGTTTGTATGTGAATGATTTTAGTTCTTATAACACCATTTTCTGAGACTTTTTTATCTCCTACTTCAAGGTCGGAACTAACTCAGCACAATAGGGACCATGTATGTGTACTGTGATTGGTCAAGTGCAGCACTGGCACCCCACTCACTCACTCATTTGCCAATCTGCTTTTGAAACTTGACCATTTAAATATATGACTCTGGAGGGCGGTATGGTGCCGTAGTGGTTAGCAGGTCCGTCTACTTGTATGGGTTTTCTCTGGGTACTCTGGTTTCCTCCCACAGTCTAAAGACATGAACATTAGGCTAATTGGCTGTTCCAATATGCCCCTAGGTGTGAGTGTGAGTGTGGATGGTTGTGTGTTTGACCTGCGATGGATTAATGAGCTGTTCAGCGTGTGCCGCGCCTTCGCCCAGTCGGCTGAGATGGACTCCAGCCTCCCTGTGACCCTTATAGGATTAAATGGTTCAGGGAATAAATGAATGAATATTAACGTATGCTATTTTTATGCATAGTACAAATGAAAAAACCCCATGCATGCTTTTACTTTTTAAATAGTGAGTGAATGTTTATAAATAAAGAGATGGTGGTCATGGGACTGTTTCAAGCTGGAACACCGTTAGTGTTTAATTAATGAGTGCGCAAGGCTTGAAATCTTGTGTTGGAATCATGTGACCAGTCACCGGAGAAATGAAACGCTATGCTATGTACTGCATTGCTGTATTAAGTCGGGGTTTGGCATTAATCATTTCGTTGCTATTTGAGGAATGCGCTCTAAGCACTCTCTCCGTCTGTATACAGCGGCTCAATAGCAGGGACTGACTGAATGAAAACACAGTGCGCTCTGGGCGACCTGAAAGGGTTAATCTCACCACATCCTCCTCATGCCAGCCTTTGTTGGACCTCCGCTCTGTCTGCCAATGTGTGTGTGTGTGAAGTGTTCCCCAGGGACCAGGCCTAATTACTACTTACTGGTGTGGCAGGACGCTTTGTAATGCGAGTCTTTCACTCTTGAAGGACCCCCTAACACAAGCACAAAGACATCCCATGTCTCCAAAGAGACTCTTATGTAAGAAAGTTTATATATATATATATATATATATATATATATATATATATATATATATATATATATATATAGGTTTTATAGGTTTTATAGGTTTTAGACATACGCGAACATTTATTTATTTATTGAGCTGGAGCCTATCTCAACCGACTCTGGGCAAAGGCAGGGTACACCTTGGGCAGCTTGCCAGACCATCACAGGTGCAACCTTTCATACTCACGCTCATACCTAGCAGTAATTTAGAACATTCATTCATCCTAAAATGCATGTCTTGGATTGTGGGAGAAAACCAAAGTACCCAGGGGAAGCCCACACAAGCTCAGGGAGAACATGCAAACTCCACACAGAAACACCCTTTTTGAGTCAGGGACTTCAATCCAGGACCTTCTTGCTATAAAGTGGATGTGCTAACCACAACGTAGCCATGTTGCTTCTGATTATATTGCCACGGTCCCCATGTGTCTGTGTTTGATTTGTACCTTAAAGGTAATTGACCGCCTTAACTTTGCATGCGCGATGAGCACATCAAACCACACCTGAGACAAACGTAGCACGCATTTACCAGCGCAAAGTACCTGTGTGGACTTCCCTAAGGAGTGTTTTGATGTATTCATGCAAGGCTAAGGCAATCGATTTTCTTAATTTAAGCAGTCTATCTGTATCTTCATGGTATCATGAATCATATCATGCCTTGTCCTGAATGGATTGTTGTGAGACAATGCAGGTGGACAGGTGTTCTGATTAATGTGTCTGCTATTTTTCTTTATGAAACAAGTCATGTTGGAATCTCTATGGAATGCCATCTCTGACGTCTTTGCTACCGTCTTTCTTCAGACAATTGGGCCGACTGTAATTACAGAAACTGGTTGAGGTCAAAGCATGCCACACTATTTATGCATCTGCTGAATAGAGTAAAGCTGCTCTGGAAAGCAAATCCTTTGTTCTTATTGAGATGACTGCTAATACTTCATTTCATGCCCTCAAAAAGTAGGCTTTTTGCTATATTAGTTGGGCAGCCCGGTGGCATAGTGGCTAGCATGTCCGCCTCATAGCAAGAAGGTCCTGGGGTTAGCAATAGTTTGCCTCAATTGAAGTATCGCATACTTTAAAGTGAGCATAACAACGATTCTAACAACATTTCATTAGTCTCAGGCTTCCTTTGTTTACTAGAAACTTTCTGCATGTGACGGTTTCCGGCTCTGTATTAGATTATCGTAGACTTCTGTTGACTAATCACGTGTCGACAGTCGAAAGTGATGCCCTCTGCTTCTGCTGAGTGATACTGATCCCAGGGTAAGTGTGTGGGCCAAGCTCCATCTTCTCCTTTTTTGCTTGTCTCACCTATCTGTGAACAACGTCAGATAGCATGAATGTAGACTACGTTATATTCATTGATAAAGAACCTCCAGCAATTTCAATAGACTAAAAATTCACCAGGAACAAAAGCTAAATTGGCTAAAGACCCAGTCTGCCAAAACTGAAGCTGATTGGACAATCTTGTGAATTTTTTAGTGTAGCTTCCTCTGATTGGTGAAGTAACATCTTAAATTTGTAAGTCCTTACAAATTCCTCCTGGTAATAAGACAAGATACATTAAGAAACAAAAACACTTTTTAGATTTGAAAGGTTTGCTGCATCTGGGGAATGTAAGGGAGGGGGGAAAAAGAAGCGGGAAACCCCTCGGACCAACCCTGCCCCTTCTGGCAAACGTCCATCAGAGAAAGCATGTGTGGGGGTGTGGAAGCTTGTGCAGTCACTGTGGCCTCCTGCCCTGTGTATCCCTGACAGCTCTTGTGTCGTCTAATCCCGGTTGGGATGAGGCAGTGTGGGGGCAGCTGCTCTCTCAACAGGGGTCAGAGGTCAGCACTCAAAGGGTCCTACGTTCCTAAGCTTCAGCTAAATTGAGAGTGACTAATCAGCTCATTGGATGGCCTGCGGAGTTTGGCTGCATTTCCTGTGAAATATGTGCTTTATTGTGATCTGAGGCAAACTGACAGATAGTTATTGTAATAAGGATGCAATGAGAAAATGATATTTTCCATTTTACAATAGCACTGATTCATTGGAACTGAATCGCCAAGCTGTGATGACAGCGATGACGGTTGAAAAAGCGTTTCAGTGCTTTTTGTCGGTGAGGGAATGTCAATCCATTAATGCAAACCACTACACTATCTTCTGTACAAAACTCTTCAATCAAAAATACCTGACTCAAAGGTATTGCCGAGACAATGTTAGTTCCACATTCCTGAAAATACTTTAACAGCTGCCAGGAAGCATATTTTCCCTTTAACTGTGTTTCTCACAAAATTGTCTGAGCCCTGAGAATTTCCAGTTCCCCCACCGTCTCTCCGACCTTCCCTTTTCTCATTTTTTCCCTTCCCATTGGAGATCAGGGCCTTAACACCCTCCATGGATTATTCTGTATCACTCAGGCCAGAGCTTTATCAGCGTGGCCTTGTAGAGGACGACAGGAAGGAAGGAGGTTTCACACTTGCTGTCAGTGCAGAGGATCTGTCCTCACTGGTTTCCTTGCTTTTTCCTCTTGATCACATATTGGAGACAATAAATTGTGCGTGTGAACAAAAGGCCTTGTGTTAGTATAGGTTTAACGTTGTTAGGTTACAGCTGATCAACATCCGTTATTAAAAACACTGGGGCAGTGGTGACCTGGTGGTAGGGTGCTGGCTTACCGATCTGAAGGTCAGAGGTTCTAGCCCCACTGTCACCAAGTTGCCACTGCTGCCTCCTCCCTACCCCCAGTGCAGCAAACTGGGTTATCAAAGGCCAGCCATGTTTCACACTGTCTGTATTGAGAGGCATGTAAAAAAAAAAACATTGATGACTTTTGAAAAGAGCAGTCCATTGGATTACCGTCAGTGTGTTTCTGCCCTGCAATGGCCTAATTAGGAAGCAAGACCTTCGCCAGTTTTTTTTTTGGTGCCATTATTGGTACATGATCTAGAAACCGTTTTACATGTTTCCACTACTGATGCGGTGGCTTATATTTCCACCTAATGGGATGGGTTTTGTCCAATCAGTAGTTCCAGAACTGAACCTGGAATGTCACTATTTCTTAAGTCATCATTTATTCATCTTCATTCATTAATTTGCCGAACCACTTAATCCTACTATGGTTTCGGGAAGGCTGGAGTTAATTTTAGCCAACTCCTGGTGAAGAACTACTCTGTAAAATCGTTATCTGTACTGGAATTGCATTGAGTTAACCATTTCAGATTTTCATCACAGCCCTGATACAGATCTAGGTCTCACACTCTAGAGTTCAGCAGCTGGTTTTGTCCAGTAATGGGAGCGATAACAGAGCTGAACTCCCAAAGGGTAATAGTAAGAGTCTGCAGAATGTTATCTGAAGGAGAAGGTCTGCATCGCTTAGCCAGTAGCGTCCGGTTGTTTATAGCCTAAAGGATGTCTTTCCAAAAGCCTTGGACACTCAGGTCTTTTGGTCTCCGGCTGATCGTAAAAGATGCGTTTGCCATAGTTGGAGAGCAGGAACATGTTACCGTTATTTAAAGCTTTCCAATCTGCCAGGGGAAGCACAGGCATAAGTTCTGCCTCTCACACAACAAGCATACTTGGCTCATTCTTTTCATTTGAACGGAGGCCAGTGTAACGGAAGCATTTTCAGCTGTCCTAATCTGTCTTTAAGAACTGAGACCTGTGACTGTGCCAAGCTTTCAGCTGCCTGAAGCAAATCAATGAAGCAGTTAAACAATCGACGGTGCTGAGCACACCCAGAGGGTGCTGTCGCTCTTGATGGTCTTTTGTTAACAGAGGATTTCTGTTCGGCGTAATATCTGTGTCATATTTCCAAACATCTGCATGCTAGTTGAGTTGAGTGATTGACCTTGGCCATGGTGGCGGGCAACAAAGCATGTATTAGGCAAGTGTTCTACAGGTAGGAGCCTTATTCTGTCAAGTTGCCCTTGTCAAAGTCTTTGGTCCAAATCCAAGCAGCTGAGTGATCTACAATGTGTGGCAGAAGAGGAGATGAACAGAACACCCTCGTTTTGACACTTTCCCCAATTCTTTCTATTCTGGCTGTTGATGCTTTGCATTCTAGGCCTGACAGCCAAGCTGTGGTGAGCTACGTGTGTTTAGACGCTGTCTGGCAGGCCTAAGTGAGTCCAGCTGGCTTTAGCATACCAACAATTCCCAAACCACAGCTTGTGGGAATCGTGTGTGAGAAAAGATACCACCCGCATCTACTGGTTTCGCATTTTTCTTTCTGATCCTGCATCTGTGCCAAATGCAGTTTCCACCTGAGTGCTGATGCCAAGAGTTTTCAGAGGAGACACCAGTGCACTGTGGGAGGTGTTGATTGAGATGATGGAGTGTGACTGTGGGAGGAACCACGTTGGCCCAAGATGAAGGGGAAGGGATCTGGAGACACTGGAGACTCCTTCCAATAACTGTAAATGAAATTTCCTTTTAGAAACTATTTTAATTAAATTATGTGGCAAGTCCCGACACACAAGCCCTGTGTAAACTGTTTTAATAGAAACAGTAACATATTACAACTAGCAACCAATTAGATTCCAGAATTCAAGAGCAGGGTGGTATATAAACTAAATGTTAACTTTGTTTGCTCGGTCTGTACAGAGAAATCTCAGCCTGACTACTTTATTACAGGCAGAGCTGAAGGCGGGGTCTGTGCATAAAGAATAAGGGCTGGGATTTTTATGTACAGACCGAGCAAAGCCGCAAAAAATCCTAACGCAGTCGCCGGCTAAGTCGCCGGTCCATATTATCGTTTGTCAGATAGCACATACTGTCATTGCCATATAATTAAGTACGTCATTGTTTATCTCAGTGAAGTAAACCTAAACCAATTCCATCAAAAAACAATAACAATCATGTAGCATTAAATGAATACTAGCTGCATAGCAACCTTCTGAGCAAGGCCTGTGTATCTATACTGTAAATGTAAACGCTGTGAGAAGAAATTGCTATCTGTGGCTAAATCCCTGACGGTAGCCGTGTAGTGGTTCGTTATTATCAGAGTGTAAGTGATTAATTACAGCCTGAGCTTCTCCGGGAGGTCGTTAGTGCATCAGCCTGTGAGTGTATGTGTGCGCAGTGTGTTTGAAAGAGGAAGTGACTACAGCAGAATTAGAGTAAATAAAAGAGAAGGATGGAGGATGGTTTTGTTGGATGTGACTCATATGCTGATCTTCTCAAGAAGAAAAAAAACAGCTGCAGATTATACAGATGTGATGCTTAGTGTAATGTTTTATGTTCTGGGTTCGGTCCCAGGACGTAACACACAGCCTGCTTAAGGCGTACCTTAGAGAATGAACCATTAAACATGCCAGGTGTCTGCTGAAGCTTTGGACTTCCTGGAAATTCATTTGTTGGTATTATTTGGGGAAAGTTTTCTTTTGTTTTTTAAATTCAGGATTTTTCCCCTAACAGCTCTGTTGTAGTGTGATGCAGCCTGACATGAAGCAGAGATTGTTAGCATACTGAAGAGTATTACTTTCCTATTACAGCCCATCCTGGAGTGTTTTATTCCTTTCATACCACAGTTATATTTTAACACTAATTAATTATATTTGTAATATAGCAACATGTTGGGGAACGACTGCTTGCGATATAGGTTGGGCGATATGACCTAAAAATGATATTGTGATATTTTCGTATTTTTTTTTACGATAAAAATATTAATCACGATTTCTATTAAGCTGGGGCGACATGGTGGTGCAGTGTTTAGCACATCTGCCTCACTGCAAGAAGGTTCTGGGTTCGTGTCCTGGGGCTCAGGCGTTTCTGTGTAGTTCTCCCTATGCTTGCGTGGGTTTCCTCCAGGTATTCAGGTTTCTTCCCATCATCCAAAGACTTGAAAATAAATCTTGTGTTCACACTGGATGAAGAAGCAAGTAAAATGGCTCAGCACAAGCCACACAACACTACTTGAGCCAATCAGCAACAAGAGGCATTTGTTCTCATGCACAGGGTGAGGGAAGGGAAAGGAGAGGGCAGAGGGTAGATGGGAGTGTCGCTGTTTGCCTTGGCAGTGCATGTTCATGAATTTGACGCCAGGAGCTTCAAGTGAGCCAAGGATTTGTTTGGGTTTAAATTGAAACATCTCTGAAAGCAATGATTCCCCTTTAATGTGGGAAGTTTGTTCAAAATTCACTGTCCTGTGACCAAGAAACCGCAAAGCTCTCTTCTCTGAAGGGTGTGTGGCTTAACCAAAGGAACCTTTACAAGAAAACCCCCTCCCTCACCACTCCGTTTATCCATTCTTCTTTTCAGACTGAGACAAAACCCTAAAGACTCTGATATGCCAATAAAGGGATCAATATTAACTCTATGATGTCATGTCTCAGACAGGATATAGCACTGATGCAATGGGAGGAGGGAGGGCCCAGGCATCCTCCCCTTTCTCAGCGCTGATACACCATCTGTGTATGTTGAAGGCTATTTGCAAAACAAAACTAGAGAAATGAAGGGATTGTTGAATCTATCTGATGAAGATAAGTTAAGTGAACATCAGGCCAGCAATTAGAAAATTATGGACAGGTGACAAAATTGTCCCTTCATACATACCAACTCCATACTTGACACCATTTCACGGTCAACCATAAATGTTTGCATGGTTCTCCTCTTGATATTGTTCCCCTTTGACCCCCCTCCCCCCGGCAGCAGGTCTGCTAGTCGTTATATACTGCAGCTTCATTCCAAGATGGAGGACCTTTGTTCTGGAAACTTTAATGCACTTTTAACAGCGCCATCTTCAGGACTGGAGTATGTATAGCAGCCAAGCAGAACTGCAGAGCTTGTATCCTTGTGCTGGTGATTTTTTTCCGCCTTGCAATCATCAGGCAATACATCATCTGCCTTAAGTATGTTGAGGCCTTTAATAGTGTGCATAAGTTCTGTGTCATTAGTATTGGCACCCCATTTGAAGGGTAGTTGCCCAGCTCAGCAGGTACTTATTGGCACAATGTGCAAGTACCATAGCCAAGACCGTAGGCATAATAGAGATGCCAGCTTTGTGCTCATTATCGGGTTGGTTTTTAGCTGCTTTTTTGCTCTAAACTCAGATTCTGATCCTAAACCAACCTCAAAGGCATTTAAAAACATTTTCATAGCAATAAAATGTTACTTCTTAGTACAGTTTATGAGTTTGCCCTTGATGATAGGAGACAAATGTGTCTGTGGGTTTAATAGAACTTTTAGGCTGATATATATTTGCTGATTTAGATAAGATTCTTGTCCAAACTGGCGGAGGTGATATTAACAGTCTGAGCACACAGCATCCTTGGAACAGCTTGGCATTAGGTGCTTTGCTCAAGGGCACAATACTGACATCCATCATCGTTGTTGAGGCAGTCATGGAGCAGCTGGACTGAAACACCTCAGACAGGATGTACTTTCCAGTGGAACACAAATAGATGATGCGAGAGGTGTGGGTGGAAGTGTCCTCTTTTTAAACCTCACTGTAATCCCGTATTACAGGGGTGGACAGATCATATATTCATAAACAACATCACTACACTAAAGGGCTTTGGTGCCTCTTCGCATGCTACTGAGTACTCAAAAGTATGACATCACAGGTGGTGGGTTCTGGTAAAGAGGGTGCGTCACAGAATTGCAGTGCAACAAGAAACATTTTAACCAAGTAGGGTATGTTATGATTAAACAAAAACAACATATCATCATTGTATAAACAACTACCGAGCCATCTCTGTGGAATGCTACCACTAAACAACAGCGGATTCAAACCTGGGATTTGCTTTGCTGCTCTCGGGGTGGCACTTATAAAAAATGAAGCTAATCAACATGCCCTCTGGCCAATCAGAATCCAGAATACAGCAGCTCTTTATTATAGAGTGTCGTGAAAGTAAACATGATGTCATCCTTTGTGTCAGGCTTTAGCAGAGTATCCATTCAGAGAATAGTTAGAAGTGTGTTGGATGAGATGGGTCAGCTTCCTGCCAGCATCAGTTGCCATGGATACAACACCTGGGGGAGGTGCCCGTAGGTCTTTGGAGTGCCATGTGCAATAAAGCAGGACAATCAGAGAGAGAGAGAGAGAGAGCCTGAGGGTCAGATAGAGCAGCTGTGTCTTTCCACTTAGGAAATGCAAGTCTTTTGCTAATGTTAATGCTAATGTGAATTATATTTGATTGAAAATTTTTAACATTCTGTCCTTTTTGCAAATCAACTCAACTTGCAGATAAGCAGTAATTCAATGATTTTTGTCAAAACCAGAAAAACAAATATCAAGGTTTTGATCACATCCGTGCCTCTGCAACTGGGAAACTTACAAAGTAGCTCAACATGAGCCACAAAACACTATTCCAGCCAATCAGCAACAGTGAGCATTGTTGCTTTTGTACAGGTTGCTGATTGGCTCAAGGAGAGATGAGGGCTTCCTTGTTAGTGTTGTTGCCTTGCCAGTACATGTGCATGATAATATGGGGAGGAGTTTCCAAAAGAAAAATGAAAGGAGGTGTGTATTTGTTTGATTGTATTTGCTGAGCTGTTGTACTGACTCAATAGTCGTACTTTTTTCTTACACATTTATGGACAGAGTCTCCAGTGTTCCAGTTTTGCGATACCGTAAAGTGTTCAACATTTGTGATTTGGGGTTTTGTGGGAGCTTGAGGAGGTCTCGAGTGGCACAATAAAAAAAAATAGTCATAAGCTTGAAATTGCCCCAGAGATTCGTAGCCAATGGTGTACTCCCTTCTCCCTGTCAAACCCAGCAACATTAGCCAATCAGAATTTAGTATGTGGAAGAGGGTAGATAGCAGGATTGTCCTCTGACTGTCGTATGCTGCACTGTGATTCCGAATTTTTTCCATTTATGTACCGGACTGCGTCTTAAGGTCTTTCAGAAGAGAATAATTTACATTTTAGATTTCCATCCTGTCCGACTCAAGCTATTAAGCAAGATACACATGTTATAAATCCATATCCGTGCTTGTTTGAGATGTCAGGGAGTTCGTTGATGTTCAAAAGAGGGAGAGTTCCACAGGATAAACAGCAGGACGCATGCTAGTCGGTCTAAATAAACACTCGTCTACATCTGGATGAAAAAACATCTCCAATTTCATCTGAGACGTGCAGACATGGAGGTTTGGTTACCCAGTTACCCAGGCGCTGTTTGTCTCCTCTCTGTTTTGTCTGTATCGAATTACTGGCAGTCGGCATCCCTCTCTCTTTCTCTCTCTCTGTCTCTCTCTCTCCCTCTAATCATTCTCTTAGTGAAATATTGTGCATGTAGTTCACTCACACATGCAGCCGTCTGTTAGCTGGCAGACAGTGTGAGTCTCGCAGTGGGTGTGTGTGTCTCAGTTCTATTTTACTTCTCTAACTGCCAGATTCGGCTGCTACACTCGGCTCCAGAAGTCTGAGTTCACCCCCATGAAATTTCTCATCATTTATTAAAATAAACCTGAATGCATTCCTGACAAGGTCTTACCAAATATGAGTCTATTGAAAGTTCTAACTAAAAAGCCCAAGAAAACCTGTGACGGAGTATTTCCATTGCAAGAAACTTTTCAGGAATTTTCCAGGGCTGGTGAATCCCACATTTGCACGAAGAGAACCTGCAACCTCCAGACAGAAAGCTGTTTGGTCAAGATTCAAACCTCGAACCTTCTTGCTGTGTGTTGACAGTGTTAGTGGCTGAGCGACCGTGACCTCCTGGCGCTATTCAATCCCTATCTACCTTTTAAATAATGATGTGTTGGACTCTTGAGTTGCGCAGCAATCAGATGCACCAATGCCATCTAATTGCTCGAATGTAGTCATTCGCAGTCGAGAGCTCTCAGGGAGGTAGGGATAACATATGATCTCTTTCCTGTCACTCGCACGTGACACTAGCCAATCACAGCCATCTGTGAGCTCATATAAGGGGCGGATAGTGCTTTCCTATGCCGGATAGTGTGTCACACCGTCATGTGGTCGGTGTGGCATCATATGCAACAATGACGTGTTTACAATTCTGGAAAACTTAAATTTTTTTGTCCTCATCTCTCACTCATTGGTCGAACCACTTAATCCTAATAGGGTCATGGGGAGGCGGGAGCCTATCTCAGCTGACACTGAGTGAAGGTTGGGCACACCCTGAACTGCTCGCCAGACCATTGCAGCTTACTTAATTTATAATTTTTTTGACAAATTTTTGATTTCGATTTTCTTTCTAGGAACGATAATTGTCGGCAAATATTTCTGCTACTTTTATTTAATGTGCAATCCTCCCGTAAAAGTCAGAATAGCTTTTCTTTAAAGGAACTGTCTGTGCGCACTTGCTAGCTTTAGTTCTAGCTATCTTCAGTTCAGAGGGGCGATTTATTTTATTTTTATTTTATCTCTTTGATTAATTCTGTTGTTCACAATGTTCTTAAGGTTGATCCCCTGCTCCAGGGCTTACTGTAGCCTTGGGAACTGTTCTGATGTGTTCTGCTGTCACTTTATGTGCGTCATGAACCATCATGCGGAGCAGACTTGGCCATAGCGGGGACCGTGCGGCCAGTCAATGGTCACGTGCGGTCAAGCTGAAAACAAGTCAATTCCGGTCACTGGCTTATTGATTGGTGGATCTGTAATTAGCCTAGCGATTTACGATTTAGCAAATTAGCTTTTTTTCCTCTAGAGAATAAAAATATTTAATCACTTTAGTAGAGAATGGTTGAACATTTCAGCAAACAAGTATCACCTGGTCCAGGAACGACGCTTTAGCATTAATACGCAGATCAGAAAAGCAGCTCTGGAGTTAAGGGGTTATGGATTATGTTGTTATTTTTTACGTTACACACCAAATTATTATTGAATTAATAAATAACTTATTGAAAGTCAACTGATTATATAACCCAACTCTTTCTCTCTCTCTCTCTCTCTCTCTCTCTCTCGTTCCCGAGCTGAGACGCTGCACGCCAACTCGTTCTCAGATTCAGTGCCAGCGAGATTAAAGGTCACCATGGCTCCTCCTTATGAGTAATGCTCAGGATCTTATTAAATCCTCAAGCTAGAAAACCTCAACAAATAATTACATTCCTTCTTCAGTCTATCAATCGCATCGCGCACTTCTGTCTGTATCAGCTGTCTCCATCTGAACCAATCAGCTGCTGAATAAAACTTCAGCCCTTAGCAACAGTGACACCTTCCCGAGCTTTAGGACACTTGAACAGTTTTAGCTTTCACAGGAACAGTGTATCACTGCTTACATTTCTCTATATTTAACAATTACATCTTCATTATAAGTCCATGGTGAGCTGACTTCTCCATAATCAAACGTCTCTCACTCCTTCATCCTGTCAGACAAAAAAATAACAAAGTGCAAATGAGTGGTATGCATGGATGGATGCATGCATTGATGGATAGGCAGGTGAGTGGGTGGATGGATTGATTGAATGTAAGGATGGATGGATAGAAGGATTGGTGGGTGGATGGATGGGAGGATGCATATGGGTGTGTGGGTGAAAGGATGGATGGATGGATGGGAGGGTGGGGGTCTGTAAGGATGGATGAATAGTAGGGTGTGTGAATGAAAGGATAAATAGATGGATGGTTGGATGGATGGATGGATTCGGATGGAGTGTTGGGTGGGTGGATGGATTTGAGTTATTACTACTTTATTCTAGTGTTATTACTACTTTATTTTAGTGTTATTACTACTTTATTCTACTGTTATTACTACTTTATTCTAGTGTCATGTTCATCTCACAGTGATGATGAAGGTTGGAAGCATTGTAGTAACGTCATGTTGTTTTTTTTTTTTTTGTTTTAATTTTTTTTCAGGGCGAACATCGATGAGGTGGAGACTGAAGTGGTGGAGATTGAGGCGAAGCTGGACAAGGTGAGAAGAATGAAATAAAGTGTACTGAATCGCGGTACGTTCTTCAGATTGCGTTAGGAAGCAGTGTAACATGAGGACGTACTAAAAGCATCACTTTTTTCCCCCTAGTGTTTTTCCTCAGCTTAACGAACAGATGTATTTTTATACACTGAGAGTTTTATTAAAGGCAGCAGCTGTGATTTTTAAGCAGGAACCCTTGTAATATCAGGCAGAGCTCTAATGCTGCACTCGCAAAAATATCTGATAAGAAAGGGAGAAAAAATCTGATCTCGGTAGATCTTGGAAGGAAAAACTACTAACGACACGAAACTTTACTTTTCAGCCAATCATAGGTGGTGTCACTTTTAGATCTCAGATTTCAGCTTTTTGAAAATGTACTCATTTTGAAGTTTGAACGTGTAATGAAGAATATTATTCGTAATGAAATCCCATAATGCACTGCTCAGGCATTGCAGGTGCCGAATACCCATAATGAAAAAAACATTATTGCTCATTAAAATGTAATAAATAAAATAAATGGTCTTTGATAGAGTAATTTAAATAAGGTTTATTATACGGTGTATTTTTGTGATTTAAGTGAAACATTGTCAGTACTGGACATTTTATTTTATTTAATATCGTAAAACCCTTTTTTTATTTGAATATGAAAATATTTTAACTTAGGATATTTTAAATTTATAATAAAAGAAATGTTTTGCATTAAATTTTGTGAAACTTTAGAAATACATTTGAAAAGTCATGTTGTTTTTTTTTTTTTGCTACATGAAAATGTGCTAATATAATGATTATTAAAAAATCGCATTATTTATATATTTAAAAGTGTATATTATCTTTTTATTTTACAATCCGAAGAATTTCCCTTTATTATATTAACAAATATTTTTAACTGTTTTATCATTCTTATTTTATTTATTCATTTTTTATTCTAGTATAATTAATTTTAATAAATACCCAACAATATTAGTATTAGCAATATTTTTTAATAATTTATTTGAACATAATTGGGCGGCATGGTGGCATAGAAGTTAGCATGTTCGCCTCACAGCAAGAAGGTCCTGGGTTCGAGTCCTGGGCTCGGCGTGCATGTTTCTGTGTTTCTGTGCTTGTGTAGGTTTCCTCCAGGTACTCTGGTTTCCTCCTACAATCCAAAGACATGCACATCAAGCTAATTGGCTGTTCCAAGTGTTTAATATCTCAGAACATGTGCTGAGTCAGGACTCCAGTTCATCCTCCGTGTGGTTGTGTTTAGTCTTATATACGGATTATCATCGCTGCGTCTGATGCGTCTGTGGTTTTATTTATGATCGTAGCTACAGTGTGGAGAGCAAAGAGTCCATTAGAGTCTAGGAGTGCTTCTGTGGTCAGCGTTCTCCGCTCAGTGGCAGCGCTTAAACAGATGCTGCATTAATGTGTGTGAGGTCACTAGCCCATCTGTTTAGGATGACCTTGAGTGACAGCTGTCAATTCCCATTACTCCACTTCCTGTATTGTATTTAAACTTTTATAGCTGCACTATATTGTGGAAATCATGTCTTCTAAGCACACCTCAGCGAAATCCTGGGCTCTGATTGGCCAGAATCTGTTGACTAGTTTATTTGAATGGCGGTCCCACTGTTGTTCAGGTCACATGTTTATACCAGCACCTTCCTTCTACTCTGCGTCGTTCTAGTGTGTGTCAGAAGCACTGAAAGATTTCTTGTAACCTTTATGGAAGGAGTCTCCAGTT
Organism: Neosilurus hyrtlii; assembly: GCA_028564935.1. Taxonomy (NCBI): domain Eukaryota; kingdom Metazoa; phylum Chordata; class Actinopteri; order Siluriformes; family Plotosidae; genus Neosilurus; species Neosilurus hyrtlii. Next base: position 16,644,659 of record JAOUQZ010000017.1, read on the forward strand.
TCAGGGCTTTGTAGCACTGAGGTCGCAAGTAATCTACATAGCTTCACTCGTTTCGAAGACTTCAACTCAACCTCGCAGACAACAAGACACACCCAGTTTATACAGGACACGCCCTCTTTATATAGGAAGTATGTTCATATCTAGAAGTATGTATATATGTGTTTACAGTATATTATAGTCTCAAGGATGTGAAAAAGAGAAAAAGGGAAAAAAACGCTTCCGCTGTCATGGAGATTTTGTGAAAACAGGAGAATGGATAGTTGTGGAGTGTGTGGGCCATGACTAAACCTGATTAAAGAAAGAATAAAGGACAGAAGTGCAGGAGAATAAATGAAAAGGGAGAGAGAGAGAGTGAGAGAGAGAGAGAGAGAGAGAGATGAAACGCTTGGCTCTGGATGTCACAGCTTGAGCTCGAGCCTCATGACTGCCTTCTGGTACAGTCTCACACATGGAGGCCACCTGAGAATGTCTTTCACACACACACACACACACACACACACACACACACACACACACACACACACACACAGACACACACACACACACACAC
>JAOUQZ010000017.1:16647808-16661795 GCA_028564935.1 Neosilurus hyrtlii
AAACACTGCATGGAAAATATTTCCGATCCAACCGCCTCGGTGGGAAAAGGATCCGTCCGCCTGTCCTCGGTTTTCTCTAACATGGGTGTGGAATCTGTGTGTCTCCTCAGGCGCTGGTTCTCCATCCAGAACAGTCAGCTGGTGTATCAGAAGAAGCTCAAGGCAAGTGTTTCTTATCGTCATATAAATAGGAGATAATAGAAAAGTCAGTTATTCATGAGAAATAAACCCCAACAGGGTGTTTAGGAGGCTGATGTGAAAGCGGAGGGGTCTGGAATCACCCTGAAGGGGTTGATGTTGTGTTTAATTCTGCTTCAGTGCTGGTGTTACATGCAGTTCGTGTGTGTTTGTCCTGTAGGATTCACTGACTGTGGTGGTCGAGGACCTGCGACTGTGTTCTGTCAAACCGTGTGAGGACATCGAGAGGAGGTTCTGCTTTGAAGTGGTGTCTCCTTCCAAGTGAGTGCTACCGCATACTAACTGCATCCTGACTGCATCCTGACTGGCATAATGATGATGATGATGCTGATGAAGATGATAGATGGTGATTGTTATGACGATGATGTTGATGGCGATGATGATGTTGAGGATGTTGGTGATGGTGATGACGATGATGTTGATGGCGATGGTGATGTTGAGGATGTTAGTGACGATGATGATGAAGATGATGTTGGTGATAGTGATGGCGATGACGATGATGTTGATGGCGATGGTGATGTTGAGGATGTTGGTGATGATGATGATGAAGATGATGTTGGTGATGATGATGATGAAGATGATGTTGGTGATGGTGATGGCGATGACGATGATGTTGATGACGATGGTGATGTTGAGGATGCTGGTGATAGTGATGGTGATGACGATGATGTTGGTGACAATGATGATGAAGATGATGTTGGTGATGGTGATGACAATAACGATGATGTTGATGGCGATGGTGATGTTGAGGATGTTGGTGACGATGATGATGAAGATGATGTTGGTGATGTTGATGGCGATGATGATGATGAGGATGTTGGTAATGGTGATGACGATAATGTTGATGGCGATGGTGATGTTGAGGATGTTGGTGACAATGATGATGAAGATGATGTTGCTGATAGTGATGGCGATGACGATGATATTGATGGCGATGATGATGTTGAGGATGTTGGTGATTGTGATGACGTAGATGATGTGGGTGGTGGTGATGGCGATGTTGATGACGATGACGATGATGTTGATGGCGATGATAATGTTGAGGATGTTGGTGATAGTGATGACAATGACAATGATGTTGATGGCGATGATGATGTTGAGGATGTTGGTGATAGTGATGACGATGATGTTGATGGCGATGGTAATGTTGAGGATGTTGGTGACGATGATGATGATGGCGATGGTGATGTTGGTGACGATGAAGATGATGTTGGTGATAGTGATGGTGATGACGATGATATTGATGGCGATGATGATGTTAAGGATGTTGGTAATTGTGATGACCATGACGATGATGTTGATGGCGATGGTATGTTAAGGATGTTGGTGACGATGATGACGAAGATGATGTTGGTGATGGTGATGGCGATGTCGATGATGTTGATGGCGATAATGATGTTGAGGATGTTGGCGATGATAATGACATTATTGATGATGATGACAATGATGGAGATGTTGGTGACGATGATGGCGATGATGATAATGTTGAGGATGTTGGTGACGATGATGACGACATTGTTGATGATGATGATGACAGTGATGGTGATGTTGGTGACGATGATGGCGATGATGATGATGATCAGGATGTTGGAGACATGTTGATGATGATGATGACTGTGACATTAATATTGACGATGTTGATGATTACGATGACAGTGATGATGACGAGGACGACGATGATGATGATGATGATGATGCATTGCAGGAGCTGTATGTTGCAGGCTGAATCGGAGAAACTGCGACAGGCTTGGATCCAAGCAGTTCAGGCCAGCATCGCCTCAGCCTACAGAGAGAGTCCAGACAGCTACTACACTGAGGTGAGCATGTGTACCACATCCATCCTCTTTTTTGACACGTGGAATTTGTAGCTCTGTGGTAAATGCTGGCGTAGTGTAAACATCAATATAAGACCGTAATATTTCAGCGTCTGGACCGGACGGCGTCTCCCTCCACCAGCAGTATCGACTCAGCCAGCGAACCGCGAGAGCGCAGCGTAAGAGCCGAGAGCGTGCTACACAGGGTGCAGTGCGTGCCGGGGAACGACGTGTGCTGTGACTGTGGCCAGGCTGATCCACGCTGGGCCAGCATCAACTTGGGGATCCTGCTGTGTATTGAGTGTTCCGGTATACACAGGTAACGCATACTAAGGGCCCCACTGGGTGAAACGTGCCCAGACAGACAGACAGATAAATAGGAACATTTTCTATTCGCTTTCTATCGCCAGTCCTTAGTGTTTTATCTCAGTGCCTACAGACAGATTATCCAGCTCCCTTCAGTACTCTGTCCGTGGTTCAGAATATTAACACACTCTCCAGAGACCACACTTCTCACGCCCACGTCTCTTTCTTCCTCCTGTTTAATTCTAACCGGGTTGCCCAGATACCCTGTAAGCGACACACACTGATGTGAAAGCCTGGGCAGCTGTTGAGTTTCTCAGGGAAGCAGCGCTGGAGCTCTATAATCTCCGTCTGAAGCGCTGAGTGAAATTTTTCCTTTCTCTGAGCGAAACGTGAGCGCTTGAGCCGCCCTTTTAATTCTGACAGGTTTCAAGTGAAAGAATGCTGCGTGTGGTATATAATCAGCATGTAAAGGTTTATAGCAGCCACTTCTGTGTGTGTGTGTGTGGGAGAGGTACATACAGTTCAACACAGCTCTCAGAAGTGTGTCAGAAGCTACTAATTTAACAGCAAGCTATTTCTTGCTCAGCTGGTGTGTGTGTGTGTGTGTGTGTGTGTGTGTGTGTGTGTGTGTGTGTTTGCTCCATGCAGGAGTTTGGGCGTGCACTGCTCCAAAGTTCGCTCTTTGACCCTGGACTCTTGGGAACCAGAGCTACTCAAGGTTGGTTTTTATTTAATTAAATTTTATTTTATTGAGTGGTCCATTTGTTGTTGTTGAAAAAAAAGAAAAAGAAAGATTGCTGTGTTTGTATAGTTAAATACCCCGTGTGTATATATTGCTTTGTCTTCAGCTGATGTGCGAGCTGGGTAACAGCGTTATAAACCACATCTACGAGGGCACGTGTGAGGAGCCGGGCTTGAAGAAGCCAGGAGCCAACAGTCCCAGGTAACAGAGGCGCATACATGCACTATTATGTTTACGTTTTCCGTGTAGATTTTTCCAGACCAGAGTTCCTTCATTGGTGCGATTTTGGCTTTATCCGACTCTTAGGCAAGAGAAAGAGGCGTGGATTCGCGCCAAGTATGTGGAAAAGAAGTTCCTGAAAAAGATGGCAACAACGGCAGCCCTTGTTAGCGGCGAGAGAAAATCCGAGCGGCGGTGGGCTGCCAAAAAGTGTCGGCGCCACAACAGCGCCGCCACCGTACCCAAACACCGACGCAAGTACAGACAGGACCCGAGTTTGGGTTCCCTCTGCTCAGGTAACATGTCTTACCTGATATCAGGCTGATGTACAGACAGAACTGCTCCTTACATCACCGCTCCTGCTTCTCCTCCCATCAGCGTCCGGCGCTTTGGAGAGAAAGTTCCGGCGGGATTCGCTCTTCTGTCCTGATGAACTGGATTCGCTCTTCTCCTACTTTGACACCAGCTCAGGGCCTCGCAGTAAGTCTTCCAGCCCGGACAAGACAAAGAAATAGTGAAAGGTTATCCTGACACCCGGTGTAGTCTTTCAGAGTGTCTTACTTAACAAAAGTTCTCGCGCTCCATAAGTGCTGCATGTCTCACTCTGTAAGAGCTTTTAACACAGAAGAGAATGTAAGCTTATATACAGAGATATTGATTCAATCGAAGAGTAACTCAAACAGCCCGAGTTAATGTCGGGAGACTGGAAGAGTTTCCACTCTTGTCGTACGTGGCTGATAGCCAGCTTGGCACTATTTTGTGGAAAAGTGTTAGACATCCTGATACTGATACTAAGTACCACGGAAAGCAATAATTTGACACAAAATATTGATTAAAAATAGTTTTTCTTGCTTTCAGTAAAGACTTGGTTTGTGATAATGGGGGTTACACAGAAATAAGGTTCGACCAATCAGAATCGAGTATACCACAAAGACTTGTATTAAGTGAGGGATAAAGAAGTTTTTTTTCAGAATAATAATTAGAATACTGATTAAAAGATAATATATAATTATTTTATAATGCATCTCCATAGCAACTATGTGTTATACTTAGCAACGGTGCGTTATAGAATGTGACCAATCAGAATCGAGTATTCAAATGAGCTGTGTAATTTTTCCCCTTAAAGCTGTTCAGTAGGTTATGGTTTCTATAGTAACAGCATCAAAGTGTGTAACACGTCCGTGGTTTGGCGCTTTCTGGTCCTGCAGGTCTCAGCAGCGACAGCGGTCTGGGCGGCAGCAGTGACGGCAGCACCGACGTCCTCCTGTTCGGCTCGGTGGTGGACAGTGTCACTGAAGAGGGTGAGACCATGGATGACTTCCACCCTCACGCCTTTTACACACTGACTCACACACACACACCGTCAGGTTTAAGGTTGTCTCTTTGTCATGTAAACAACCAGTCATGTTGTTGTGTATGTAGAGGGTGAAGTGTCGGAGGACTCGAGCGGTGAGGTGGAACTAGAACCGGAAGCGTCAGACACGGAGGATGTGCGGGAGCTGCATCCCGGCGCGCTGCTCTATAAATCCTGCCAGTCTCGTAACCTCCCCGTCATGGCTGAAGCACTGGCACACGGTGCTGACGTCAACTCTGTCAACATGGAGGACGAAGGCAAGAGCCCGCTCATACAGGCGGTGATCGGAGTGAGTCAGTTACTTTATTAAATGAGTTGTGAGTAGTGAAATCGGATTTCTTTTGAATGAATTTGACTGTTTCTGTTGTTTTTAGGGTTCTTTAATAGCGTGTGAGTTCCTGCTACAAAATGGTGCAGACGTCAACCAAAGAGACCTAAAAGGAAGGGGGCCATTACATCATGCCACGTATTTAGGGCACACAGGGTGTGTACACACACACACACACACACACACACACACATACGCACACACACAACCACTGAGTTAACGAGTACTCTGTGGTTGACTGTACTGTGTGCAGGCAGGTGTGTTTGTTTTTGAAACGTGGAGCCACGCAGACCGACAGCGACATTGATGGTCACGATCCTCTTAGTATAGCGGTGCAGGCTGCCAACGCCGATATCGTCACTCTGTGAGTATCACTGCACACAAACATACACACACCTTGACTGGTTCAAAACTGGGCGAAGGTGGGGTACACCCTGAACAGTTCCCCAGACCTTTGCAGGGCGGCACACACTGAGCCCTTCACACTCACACTCACACCTTGGGGCAATTTGGAACACTCATTAAGACTAATGTGCAGGACTGTGAGCGGAAACCGGAGTATTCGGAGCAAGCCCATGCAAGCATGGGATGCTAAATTGCATATGAATACATGGCGGGGTATTCTTTTCTTTCATATATATACGATCGGACTCTTGTTTGATGTATGTAAACGGGAGCTCACATGATTTGTATTTGTACCTCGTTTTATTTTATTCAGATGTTCGCTAGTTTAAATCTGATTTGTTAGTTTAATATCTGTATACTGTTATTATTGCCATTAACTTGCCTTATATGAACTGACAGATTCACATCCCATTCTGTGAAACAGCAGTGTTTTCAAGGTGATTAATGCCTGCTAAACTACCTGATAATTAAAACATACATGTGTTCATGTGTTACAGGAGAGTTTGGAAGGCTTGCCTTTTATTTTTCCTTAAAGGCTGCAACACAAACTTTTTTAAAGGCATTGAAAGTCAGCATTTCTGATCAAGTATGCTCTTTATCAAATTCTGTGAATATCTTACCCCTTGTTTACCAACTGTCTGAGTTGTTTGTGCGGGGGAAAAATTTTTTACTCAGATAGAGAACAAAGAAAATAGACCACAGGGGTCCAGATGCTCCCACCAAAAGGACCATTTTGTAATATGCCAATATAGAACAAGCATAGCAAGTTTGAAAGTCCCAGCTTCAGCGTGCGCCAAGTTAATGTCCAGAAACCTAATATATGGTTTTGCCTCTGTGACCTTAAAAAGTTGGTCACGGTCACTCAAACACAAACTCATTCTAGCAATAATAGTAGTGAGCCAGCATACCAAGTTTGAAAGCCCCAGCTCCACCGTGCGGCAAGTAAATGTCCTTTAAAGTAAAAAAGTAAAGTGTGACGGATGGACGGAACCCATTCGTAGGGGTGTCATTGTTGGTGTTGTTGTCTTGGTGATACACAGCCTTGAATTTGGGGGCGGAGCTTCTGGAAGGTATTCATGAAAGTAATGTAAAGTGTCTCTCTCTCTCTCTCTCTCTCTCTCTCTCTCTCTCTCTCTCTCTCTCTCTCTCTAGGCTGCGTCTGGCTCGGATGAACGAGGAGATGAGGGAGTCGGAGGGGCCGTTAGGACAGCCAGGTCAATACCCAATCAGCAGTCCTACTGAACAGCAGTACAAGAAATGCATCCAAGAGTTTATTTGCCTCAACATAGCTGAGTGTTAGATGAACCTGTGTAGCATAGTCTCTCTGCCTCTCTCTCTCTCTCTCTCTCTCTCTCTCTCTCGACTAATCCGTACTTTATACTCTAATCCCACAGCACATCTAATCACCCTAGAGAAGGTTCTCAATGGGCAAAATGGGAGTATAGTATTATTAGAGAAAGTTTCTTGTAACTTTCATGGTAAATATAATGAAGTTATTTTATTGGTCTCTTTCTGACTTAAACAAGTCTAATACTCTTGCATTACTGGTGTATTTTCTGAACAGGTTATGTGTGTATCTGATTTAAGGACAGTTACAAATCTGGCTTCCTAGATTTAGTAGCGCTTCTTCTAAACACATTTCCGCTTAATAAGCGCCCAACGCTTGGATCCCAAATAATATGGCCAATAAATAAAAAATAATATGACCAAAATGCATATTTTGTTGTAATTTTTTTACTCAGATTGACCAATAAGGCTCCACACAATCACCCGTATCTTAGCTAAAACATATAAAATATTAGCAAAAATGCTATAATGCGTTCTCACTTAATACGCGTTCAGGTGCGCTGGACCCCGAAATGCGCAGATTAACAAAACTGCTGTATAAAGTGAAGGACTCCCATTTTGTCTGTGACCAAAAAATGTATACATTTATGCTTTATAGAAGAAACAGGGTTCAGCTTGTGCTGGTGTTGTGGATTCTCTGGTTTATATTTGAGTATCTTTCACCAGTCAGCGCAAATTATATCAGTTAATGATGTCAAGGTTTATTAACCACGTGTCTTACAGTACAAAAAATGATTTTGCAAAATATCAGATATTATTATTATTATTATTATGATGTCGTGAGGTGCTGTTGGATAGAGTGGAAGTCTAACCCTAAGCTCAAGACTAACCCTAAGAGATCAGTTTCTCAGCCCGAGCTGCTTTCAAATGCTTTCTAACAGTTTCCTGCTTCTCTGCTTTATCTAATAATCTGATGTCTGGTCGAGAAAAAGGGGGTGTGTCTCTAAACGAGGTAGCATGATCAAAATTATTACCAACTGGGCAAATAATTCCAGTCCACACCCCTTCCATCTGTCTCTGATTCTTTACAGCCTGAAAAGTGAAAATGACTGTCAAGCTCTAGTTTCTTTAGCCATAGTGTAAACATGTTAAATCACTTTCACTAAAAGTTTTATACCTCAAAATTAAACGTTAACGTGATGAGCACTTGGTGACTCAAAACACCAACTGGGTAAAGTGTAGCATTTACAAATACAAAATTTGTAGCTGCTTGTTTTTTGTTTTGTTTTTTTAACTGCTAAAAGGCACTTCTTAAATAAATTGAGCTAGCTATGCTAAAGCAACCTCGCAGCTACCGTAGCTGCTAATTTCCGAGACAACAAATCTAGCTAGCTGGTTTTTAGTTAACGATATTCAAGTCATGTTTGTCTGCGGAAAACAATTTCTGCTTGATGTGTCTTCCTGCAAATCAATAATTTGGCAAATAGTAGTAAGAAATGAAATAGTTACAACGTGTGATGGTTACGAAGGATATTGTAAATGCATTTTCTTCAGATTTTTTCTTACAGTGAAAATGTTGGTTGAGATGACCGCCAGCCTCCCTGCAACCCTAATTAGGATTAAGCGGTTCAAAAAATGAACGATGAACTTTACTGCCATCTACAGGCCTGGAGCTTTATTACTTTTATCCAGTTTTAGTCTATTTTAAATGAAACTAAATGAAACTTTAGACACTTGGCAGCTGTTCTTTATTCTCGTGTGGCATTGAAGTAGCGTTCCTAATGTTTCTATGTCTTCAAATGCACTCGGTTCAGGCCTTGAGGGTCTCGATATTGATATATATTGATATCAAACGCATGGATCATGGGGCTTTGGGCTTGATATTAATAACTGTGATGTATTATATATATATATCATGATTATAAAATTGTTTTTGTTTGAAAGAACTTGTAGGAAATAGTTAATTATGTCCAGTTAAACAGAAGTATTATGCACTTTTTTGGTTGTTTATTTGTTTTGGATGCTAGTTTGAGATACAAAATGCTTCAAGTAGTCAAGTCTAGGCAATTATCACTATACTTGACTTGATTTGACTTTGAGTAGGGTTTTAGTCTCCGCCCAGAGCGATGGTGCAATTTACGATTTCAATTGAGATAATTAGTATTTTTTGTATCGTTTTATCAAAACAGTGAAGATAGTATTTTTTTAACTTGCTGTACTTTGTCATTACATTTTAAAGCTACAACCTTTCACACAAACTTTTAGCCGAGCTTGATATATAAATATATATAAAAATCTACAACTCATAACTAGACAGGAAATAAACCAAATATCAGATTAAACCCTGTAGAACTGTATCTTGTGTGCGTTGTTGTACTGTATGTTTTAGCTGCGTTTATCTGGTACTCGAATGTAAAATGGTCAGAGTCTGATTCTCGTTGATTTAATATTTATTTATTTATTTATTTATTATCTAGTTATTTAGACGCCCTGTAGTGCATGGGTCACTGTCTTTGCTTTAACCTCTACTGTATCTGATTGTATGTGTATGAAATATTTCTTAATTTAAACAAGGATAAACCTTTCACCTTTGTGCTGTTTGAATAGAGTCTCTCGAGGGACTATTAAAGGAGCCGTTAGTCATTTTTACATGACAAATCTCTTATCTAACATTCTAGGATTTATTACAGGTCCAGGAATACTTCCTTGGCGTCGAGCTATCATGATATTTATTTACCATCAACTTGCAGTAAAATCCATTTTATTCTAATTTTATATACAAAATGCCGGAGAGAAATGACCATGACCATCTGAATGATTATTCTAAAGAACCTACAGCCCGTTAACTTTTAATTAAAGTTTTTTGTCAGTCAAATATAGAATACAGACGAAGTATAAAACATGCGCTCCTGGATTTGAGAAGAAATCTGTAGCTCATGTTAAAGAATTTATTCAGTTAAGAGCTGGGGTGTCAAAATTATATACAGAACCAGAATAACAATGGGTTTCACATGGCCAAGAAATCAATTTAGGAAAATAAATATTGTTAACAATGAATTTAGATTGATTAAATTAATTTAATTGAAAATTAAATAATTTAATAAAAATATATACATTACATATGAGAGTACTAAAATGATTTCAATTAAATGTGTTAAATTAGGGTTTTATTATTGTGTTTCATAATGAAATTAAAGGTTTGTGTTTGCTAAAGAAAGAAGAAAAAAACCTGTTTTGTTATAATTTCAGGTGGGGGTGTATGGGGGGGTCTAATTATTTTACAGAATTTCTTTTTCATTTTTTTTTTGTGTTTTTAGACAAATTGTCTTGTAGCATGTAAATTTTTGACACCCCTGATGTATACAGGTGTATCATACGTTTTTTAATCAGAATACCAGGCAGGGGGTGGGGGGATAGTTAGGGGAGTTTTTAGTAGCTTCTTTTTCAATGTAGCTTTTTTATTATTATTATTATTATTATTATTCGTCTTACAGGACGGTAAACAGTGAAAGATTTTTAGCACTTTTATTGAAAAAATTATTATAATTAATAATAATAATAATAATAATAATAACAAAATTCTGTTCACTTGCCAGTGAGGACACAAATGGAAGGGTTTACATTTATTTATTTCAAAAATACAAAAAGAAATGAAGAGCTGTAAATACTGTATGAACTCTTCTGCTTCCTTTTGTCGACTCTCTTCTCCTGTCCTACTGCAGTCCTGTAAAATAACCTGTTGGATTATTGTATGAAACGTTTACTTTCATCTGTGAACTAAACCACTGCTTCATGTTCTGTTATCTCGCTCTGCTTTCTCTGTCTTTTATCCAGATTACAAATGAAAACATACTGAAAATAAAGAACGACCTGAGTGAACTGCTAACCTTTTCTTCTGCATTGTGTATTTTGTTTTTTTTTTATCTTCGTTCAGTGTAGATTCACTAAAACACTAATACAAATCTAACTGCATTAACTTCATTCCCCTCTCCTGCACTTTCTTTAGAAATAACACAGACATGAAAACATAAACATGACTAAGTTTTCTAATGTGATGTTTTTAAAAAAAAATTTAGAATTAGCTGCACTTTTGTTCTTTATTATTTAATTATTCCAGCACTCCAGGTTTGAGTGCCTCAGAGGAACCTGCATTTACAGTTTATGAACACCAGGGGGCTCTGGGGAGGACTAATAAATAAGCTAGCTAATGTTAACCTTTTCAAAATCACACCTGATATTAAAGGAGGAGATTTATTGTAAATTTTAATACTTCTGCAGCTTTTTGTTAAATATTAAATTCAAGCCACTAAAATGTGGATCATGACTTAAGACAAAATATCATTGTCTCGACTATCGTAAATACAAAATAATGACAATTGTAATATAAAATTTCACCTATATCCCTGTTTCACTTAATTCACATGTCTGTAAAATACAACTGCTCAACTACATCAGGCTACCGAGAATTCACATCAGATTCGTAACTGGCGGTATGTACCATAAAACACTGTATGTTCGTACACTTCTCTAGCAGCTAGCTTGATTCTGGTCTGTTTATAAATTTAACACTACTTATGCTCGCATTTTAAATTATTCCGAAGCACGTCGCGCTGGCAGCGGCATCAACAGAAATGATATCCAAATTGAAGAGAGATTTAAAAGATAAAAAGGTGGCGCAGTGGTTAGCACGTCCGCCTCACAGCAAGAAGGCCTGGGTTTGATTCCTGCGCTCGGGCGTATCTGTGTGGAGTTTATATGTTCTCCCCTTGTTTGCAGGGGTTTTCTCCGGGTACTCCGGTTTCCTTCTACAGTTCAGAAATGTGCACAGTAGCCTAATTGGATGTTCCAAAATTACCCCTAGGTGTGAGTGTGAATGTGAAAAGTTGTGTGTGTTGGTCCTGCGATGGCCTGGCGAGCTGTTCAGGGTGTACCCCGCCCTTGACCAGAGATGGGCGCCAGCCTCTAATTAGGATTAAACGGCTTAGAAAATGAATGATTGGATGACTTCACCTGGATGACAGACAGCAGTAGTCATGTTCATGTGATGACACAGCACCAAACCAGAAGTCAAGGAAGTGTATTTGGAGATATAGCCAATTAATGCAATATACCTACTGAAACAATTAATGTAAAAGTACATAATTCCGACAGTGAAAACAATTTTATGAAGGCCTTTTTTAACTCATTCTGTGCAAACAAACTTCCTTTGCCTTGTAGCATGCACGCACAGAAACATTTCCCTTGTACATGGAGGCATGTTGTCACATTGTTCAATTTAAACACTGCAGATTCGTCAAATTTATCTGATTTACTTGGAAAATATGTTTCACAATCATGGAAAGATGATGAAGAAGGTGTGCGTTCAGAGTCTGATGGCAGGGAGTCCGGAACTAATTGAGTGCATTTCAAATTGGTGACCTGATGATGAACCTGCACATGACTTTGACTTTTGTCTGTATGAAACAGACTATGATAAAAAAAAGTTACCAAACATAAGTAAGTACAGTACTGTGGTACTGTGGAAAAGTCTTAGGTACCCTTTTTTTAAGTATAAACTTTTTTAAAAGGCTTTTAATTTATGACTTGTACTTTACTGAGTCAGTACAAAAATATTTTAGATTTTTTTTTAAAAAACTGTTGAAACCTGTATGGTTCTGGGCTACTGTAGAAACATACCAGTGCAAGATGGCGGCCTCCATGAGAAGGGACCCGCTCCCTATGTAAATATAGGAATCTTATTCTAGGATTCTTCAAAAAACATCAATTTTTTTTTAAACGATTATAGATTATTGAAAACATACTTATTGATGCTTATAGATCCTCCAGAATAGTACCTTTAAGTTCCTGAGTGTCTCTTAAACACACATATCTTTCCTCCCTTTAGGCGACACTACGTATCTAGACATCTTCCGTGAGTTCTCCCACATGGCATCTCACAACCCTGAGAAGCTAAAACGTAGGAGCATTCACTTCCGCCACTCCTTCAGGTAACTCCCATGATGCCCTGCTCTCAGTCTTTCAGGTTAAAATACATGATTTGCTGAAGCATAAACAATATAAATGGTTTCTTTACATCCAGAGTTTGAGGGATGTTTCACCGTGGACATGAACACATGAAAAAGAGATTAAACATCAAGCACAAAGTTTCCAGAAGCTGAGTGACGTGAAACGAGCTGTAAAGGTGCCAGAGAACTGGGCTGTAATCTAGAAGATGCCTTAATTGTGGCGATTAAGGATTTCTTGTAAGAAATGTTGTTATGGAAGCTTTAATGACTTTATATGGAGATCAGCTGGACTCATCTTCCATTTTCTTTCTTTTATTTTCTCTACAACAGTTCGAGGGTATTTAGTATTTTAAAGCTGTTTCAACTTTTAGAGAATAATACTGACACTTAAAGGTACTGTGTGTAGGATTTAGTGGGATCTAGCAGCATCTAGTGGTGAGGTTTCAAATTGCAACCGACTAAATTACATAATAGCATGCATGCATTCCTTACCCTGAAGCCTGCAAAGTTCTGGGTTACTATAGAAACATGGTGGTACAAGATGGCGGCCTCCATGATTCTGAAAAGTCAATTATTATTATTATTATTATTATTATTATTATTATTATTATTATTATTGTACTTATTATTATTGTAATTATTATTATTATTATTATTATTATTATAATTGAAAAGTTACTTATTCATAACATTTCTACTAATAGATCCTCCAAAATATTACATACTGTACCTTTAAAGCTGGCATCTCGACAGTTACTATACAGGATAGCAGTTCTTCAGAAGTTCATGGCTGCATGTGTGTGTAAAAAATCAAGAAAAAAAAGAAGAAATCTCAATTTTTGCTCCTGTCTCAATGCATGAAATATTTTTTTGACTTGCTGATATAATGGCCATTGTGTATTTGTTGTTTTTTTTTTATTATTATCATTCAACACAACATAATAATGATTCAAATATGGCAACATCATCATGTATTTGGGACTGCAAATATTTTTTAATCTCTCTTTGAAACTTAAACTCCTTCTCAGTAGTATTGGGTGTGAGGTGCGATGTTCAGTGATGACTACGCTGGTGTAGTCCTTCCTTTGTTGTACTCTTTAACTTTTTAAAACATTGTAATCTCAACGGTGGGTGTTGAAGATGTACAGTACTTTTTAGATGCAAAATGCTAATATATCATGAAACTTAAAAATAAAAAAAATTAAATAAACTTCTCTCTCTCTCGCTCTTTCTCTCTCTCTCTCTGTCTCTTTTTCTCTGTCTGTATTTGTGTGTGTGTGTGGGGGGGGGGGGGGGAGTGGTACCCACATCGCACCCCGAGATCGGAAG
>JAOUQZ010000017.1:16686452-16700077 GCA_028564935.1 Neosilurus hyrtlii
CTGCTGTGTGTATTACTGCTGTGTGTTTGTGTATTACTGCTGTGTGTATTACTGCTGTGTGTATTACTGCTGTGTGTTTGTGTATTACTGCTGTGTATGTATGCGTATGTGTATTACTGCTGTGTGTGTATGTGCGTGCGTGTGTGTATTACTGCTGTGTGTTTGTGTATTACTGCTGTGTGTGTATGCGTGTGTGTATTACTGCTGTGTGTGTGTGTGCGTGTGTGTGTATTACTGCTGTGTGTGTCTGTGTGTGTGTATTACTGCTGTATGTTTGTGTGTGTATTACTGCTGTGTGTGTATGTGCGTGCCTGTGTGTGTATTACTGCTGTGTGTGTCGCTGTGTGTGTCGCTGTGTGTGTCTGTGTGTATTACTGCTGTGTGTGTCTGTGTGTATTACTGCTGTGTGTTTGTGTATTACTGCTGTGTGTGTATGTGTGTGCGTGTGTGTGTATTACTGCTGTGTGTGTATGTGCGTGCGTGTGTGTATTACTGTTTTGTGTGTGTATTACTGCTGTGTGTGTATGTGCGTGCATGTGTGTATTACGGCTGTGTGTGTGTTACTGCTGTGTGTGTATGTGCGTGTATGTGCATGTGTGTGTATTACTGCTGTGTGCATGTGTGTGTGTATTACTGCTGTGTGCATGTGTGTGTGTATTACTGCTGTGTGCATGTGTGTGTGTGTGTATTACTGCTGTGTGCATGTGTGTGTGTGTATTACTGCTGTGTATGTGCGTGTGTGTGTGTATTACTGCTGTGTATGTGTATTACTGCTGTGTGTGTATGTGCGTGCGTGTGTGTATTACTGTTTTGTGTGTGTATTACTGCTGTGTGTATGTGCGTGCATGTGTGTGTTACTGCTGTGTGTGTATGTGCATGTGTGTGTATGTGCATGTGTGTGTATTACTGCTGTGTGTATGTGTGTGTATTACTGCTGTGTGTGTGTGTGTGTATTACTGCTGTGTGTGTGTGTATTACTGCTGTGTATGTGCGTGTGTGTGTGTACTACTGCTGTGTGTGTATGTGCGTGTGTGTGTGTATTACTGCTGTGTGTGTGTGTATTACTGCTGTGTGCGCATGTGTGTGCGTGTGTGTATTACGGCTGTGTCTGTGTGAGTGTGTATTACTGCTGTGCGTGTGTGTGTTTGTGTGCGTGTGTGTACTGTAATATACAGTGCTGACAAAAAGTCTGCCACCCTTTTTTTCTTTCTTTGGAGGTTTTTTGTCTTTTGTATGACACTAGGGCAGTGATTGCTCAATAATCTGCGCATGTCGGGGTCCAGTGCACCTCAATGCATATTAAGTGAGACCGCATTTTAGCAGATTTGACCGGATTTAGCTAATATGTGGGTGTGAATGCGTTTATGTGAACACTGCCATAGATCAAAGCAGAATGCCGTCATATTGCTCTAATATTGGTCAATCTTGGTGAAAAATTACAAAAAAATGCGCTTTTTGGTATTACCCATGTTACCAACTTGGGGTCCAAAGGGAGGGCACACACATACACACACACACTCACACACACACACACACACACACACACACACACACACACATGCATATATATATATATATGTAAGATCTTGAGTCAATTTTCCGTAGAACAGTGCTCGATACGTCGAAGTAGAGCTAAATATATTGTATGTGGGGAAAAAATAACAGTACTACAATTTCATCCCGACAAGCCTGTTTCGTGGTTGCCCACTCATCAGGGGATTTTTTAAAATCATTAAATCATTAACAATTTTAAATAAAAAATACTTTTTTCACAGCACAGAAACAGTTGGAGCTGTGTAGAAACTTGCTCTCTGTAGAATTAATTGACTTTGATCAGTTTTGTAATGTGTATATATATAATAAACTGAATTTCAGTCCATGTTTACTAGATGAGAATAAAAGCAGGAATTAAAAGCACCGTGGATCGTTTACCCCATAAACAGAATTAATCTGCATGCCCGAGGTGTCGGATTCGCATCCGCCGTACTTCAATACTTCTAACAGAGTTACAGGATGTTATTGGAAATGAATTTTCTCTCTTCTTTCAATTGAGTGCCCACCCACTCTCGCCCGTGTGTGAGAGGGAAAGAGAGAGAGAAAGAGAGAGAGAGAAAGGAGGATTTCCCTTGACTTCTCTCCTCTAATAATGTCATAGCCAATTCTCATCCATCACGCAACCACCACCATCCAGGGACGCACGTAAGCAAAGCATGTGCCCCCTCTATGACACGTGATGCTGGCTGCTGCATCTTTACGAACTGCTAGCGCTGCTAGCTGCCCCATCGTGTTCATGAGCTCACAGATAACCGTGATTGGTTGGCAATCGCCGTATGAGATGGAGGTGAACATGACTGATAGCTGATAAAGGTTGATAGATATCCACATATAAGCCAGCATCAAAATTGCTACTGTGAGGATGTTGGTGCTGATTCTCAGAGTTCTGATATCTTTCACTGTCCTATCAAAAGTGAGAAAAAAAAATACATGGACGAGTGATAGGCACCTGTGTGGGCGGAGCTTAACAGCCACGTAATTATACAGTTTAATATAGATTGATGATTCCTTCCACCATTTAAGGAGAATTCCTCTTTTCATATTCTTCCCTTGTAGATCCGATACATCTCCCAGACCCAAGGTTTACCAGCGGAGTACCTCCTGAGTGCCGGAACAAAGACCAGTCGGTTCTTCCACAGAGGACCAGACGCTAGCTACCCTCTGTGGAGGCTCAAGGTATATTAGCTGCTACTTTTTATTTTAGTGTAAAGTTGATGGAGTTTAATTATTTTGTTTTAATAG
Organism: Neosilurus hyrtlii; assembly: GCA_028564935.1. Classification (NCBI taxonomy): domain Eukaryota; kingdom Metazoa; phylum Chordata; class Actinopteri; order Siluriformes; family Plotosidae; genus Neosilurus; species Neosilurus hyrtlii. Next base: position 16,689,249 of record JAOUQZ010000017.1, read on the forward strand.
ACGCCTGCGGAGCACGAATCAGAGCTTGGCGTCAAGTCCAAAGAGGCTCGGAAATACATCTTCAACTGTCTGGACGACATGATGCAGGTGGTTATGGGATTTTTTTTGTACCTGATTGCTTTATTAAATGAAAATTCTGTAGAAATGTGCTGATTTGTTTCCTGGTGAAGCGGCGCCCTCTAGTGATAAGTGATGTGTGTATCTCTCCTGTGCAGGTTAATATGACTAATCTTGAAGGCACCGACGTTTTGGCTGAGAAGGCTGACAGACGCGAGTTTATCGACTTGTTAAAGAAGATGCTCGCGCTCGACTCGGATAAAAGGATCACCCCGATGAAGACCCTTAACCACCCGTTTGTAACCATGACTCACCTTCTGCACTTTCCCCACAGCGCGCAGTAAGCTGATTTTACCGTGGAAGATTTCGAAATAATTCTATGAGAGTGATTCGGAGGATGAGTGACGTTTGGGTTCGCAAAATTAGCAAAGTACTCACCTGAACTATATTTTCCCACAGTGTGAAATCCTGTTTTCAAAATATGGAGATCTGTAAACGCCGATGCACCGCCTTTGACAACAACAAGAACCTATTTAGCAACAGCAGCGGACCGAGCGCAGCCACCAACCTCACCGTGACCTTCAGCAGCCAGCTCAGCCAGCACAGTCAGGTGGGCGCTCGAGCTCGTTAGCACTTACCTGCTGAAACATTTTTATCATTAATCTCATGAAACAACATGTACCGCGCATGGAAATGTGTTTTGTTTTGGGGTTTTTTTCTGTAAGCTAAATGATACCAAAAATCACCACGAAAGTAGCATAAAACGCCATCTGTTGGTGTAAATTATCCTGAAACTTGATGAAGAGTCGACTATCTGGTACTTCTGTACATCATGAACTTTTAAATAAAAAAAGAATAACGCTAACGCCCTGTAATCACAAGTAGGTGTATCCTGCCTCCCACAGCCCCGCCCCTCAGGGTGATACCCCACTTATTTTTAAATATATGATAATCGAGACTCACTGAGCAAGCCGCACCGGTCTCATATATCCTCGCTCAGTCATGTTTAATGTCTTAGTCACAATTAAGCAGTGGGTGGAGTTAAACTCAAAGCAATGGGTGGAGTTACACCTTAATGGAGGGTTTATTCATGTCTAAAATCGTAGTGTATCCATGGATTCAGTATATCATTTTATAATTAACACAAAACAGTGTGGACGTGTTTCCATACAGGGGGGCTGGGGATTGGTCACATGGTCATTATCGCCGTCTGCTCACAACACGGCGTCCACCTGGTCAAAAAGCCAGCCGAGTAGGGAAGAGATGCTGTTCATATATAGGTTTTTCACTTTACTACTCAAGAAGGGTTTAAAGTATGGCGCAGGGTCAGTGATGCGTGCAGGTCATTATTCTGATGTGAGGCAACATCGGCAACAAATTACAGACGTGCGCATCTGGATGGGACTAAAATTATGAACTAAAATCAGCCTGTAATTTTCTCAGAGGAGGGCAGAGAAAACCACAGCTATGTCCGATTCAGGCTTAAAGGGTTAAAGTGTTAAATAAGGACTGACCTCAGGTCAATAAATATGTAAGCAAAATCAAAAAAAAAAAAAATATATATATATATATATATATATATATTCAAGGCGGCACGGTGGTATAGTGGTTAGCACATCCGCCTCACATCAGGAAGTTACTGGGTTTGAGTCACGGGCTTCTGTGTGGAGTTTGTGTGCTCTTCTCGTGCTTGCTTGGGTTTCCTCTGGATACCCTGGTTTCCTCCCACAGTTCAAAGGCTAGGGCTATGATAGGGGCTAATTAGCTGAATTTCCAATGAAATTGGAACCATCCTAGTTGTGAGTGTGAATGGTTGTGTGTGTGTGTGTTGCCCTGGGATGGTTTGCTGAGGTGCTCAGGGTGTACTCCTCCTTCGTCCAGAGTCGGCTGAGATAGGCTCCAGCCTCCCCGCCACCTAGGATTAAGCGGTTCGGAAAGTGGGTGAGTGAGAGCATGTAGAGATCAGTTTGGTAAGGTAAAGGTCCTGAAATCAAAAGTTAGGAGATTTATGTTGTTGTTTGTGTTTGTTCATTCATTCATCCGTCCATCCATCCATCCTGTGGAAATCTGTATCAGCATCTTTTTGAGTGCCAAACCCTTGAGCACCTTCCCTTTTGTCTTTCAGCAGATGGCGCCCTCTGGTGGCCAGTCTCTGTCTTTAAGCAGCAACGTTCCTCTGCTCAACTACCAGCCGGGTCTGTATCAGCAGGCCACCATCAACATCCCGGGTCTGACGCAGCAGAGCGTCCCACTGCAGACCAGACACACACAGCTGTGCACTCAGACTGAACCCTTCCAGCAGACCCTCATCGTCTGTCCACCCACCATACAAGGTCCCACTCTTATTGTTAAGACGACTAATACTGTACACACGTTTTACATTTGATTAAAATGGTGTCTGAGGCCTTTGTGATTATCCTGTTTGGGAATGACTGTAAATTCGGCCTCTGTATTCCAGCAGGGCTTCAGCCTTCCAGTAAGCACTCGGGATATCCAGTCCGGATGGACAACTCCGTCCCAATGGTCCCCCAGAACCAGTCCGCTCAGTCCCTGCACATCCAGCCCAGCATGCTGACGCAGGTAACACTGCAGTGCGCGTGTGTGTGTGTGTGTGTGTGTGTGTGTGTACCAGTGTGTGTGTCTGAGAGATGTTTTTTTTTTGTTGTTGTAGTTGTTTTTGAGCAAACTTGCAGTGCTTGCTATATATATTTTTAAAGGATTTTTTTAACATTGTGAGACAGGATAATTATTTTTTTTCTTTTGGAAGTGTGATGTTATAATAGGCCCGTCAGGGGGTGCCGTGTACCTTTTTTTTCCAGCTTGGCAGTGGTTTGCGCTCTCGCTTGTTTTACATTTGCATCTCAACCACTTTATCACAGTTGTAGTTGTCACATAACTTCCACATAAATTCCCCATGCAGCTATGTGATCGTGGCTCCAGATGTTCCACAGACATCTGGTGTTTTGTTTTTTTTTTAAATACCCAGCCATCAGGATGCGAGTGTATTCCAAGAGGAGAGAATTTAATTTCAGAGACGGATGTGAAGAAATGAGTTCTGTTTAAACGTCCTCAACTGTCACTCCTGCCTGTGTGAATTTTAATGAACTAATAATCATTTTCTCTTATCCTCCAATTCTCCTTTCTTTTTTTTTATCTCGCTGTGTGTGTGTGTGTGTGTGTGTGTGTGTGTGTGTGTGTGTGTGTGTGTGTGTTCATGGTGGTGATCAATGGGGCGAGTCACTCACTCCTGTGCTGCGTACAGTGTATTTTAACCTCCTCCAACCCCCACCTTCCTTCCTCACACCCCTCCATCCCCTGCAGGACTCCTGCACACCGCTGATGATTGCTGCCCTACACCCCCCAGCAGCAGGAGTGCTCCCCCTGTTCCCTCTGCCCCTGGCATTGAGCCGCTTGTCTGCGATAGCAGGGCACCTGGAGTCGAGCACAGCCATGCTGGTAAAGCCGTGCCACGGCTCCCCCCACAGCCTCATGCTGCTCTAAAACCTGTTTTCTCTCTCTCTCTCTCTCTCTCTCCCTGTCCACTAATTCCTACTAGTTCTGTCCTCTCTTCTCTTTTCCTCACCTCTTCTCCCCTCCTGCCCAGTTCGCTTGAAGGGTAGGAGACACCGCATGACGGGACGCATGTGACTTCACCCAGCCTGCGCTACTACTGCTTGCAGCTTCCAGTGTCGGGTCTCCTTACACAAACACCAACCCCCTCCCACCCCAACACACACGAACACATTCCCATAATATGAGTGCAGACTTTAGTTTATTAGACTCTTATGACATAAATGAAGAATCAGCTTTAACTGCATGACAACAGATTCAACCTAACAAGGCACCTATTTATTTTATTCATACCACACACCCCACTTCTCGTGGATACATTACGGAGGTCAAATGTTTGTCGATGTGACCATTATTACTATATGCTGTACATGTACTTGTTTCAGAGTCAGTCATCCTCTTTCGTAGGTCTTTAGAGGTTGTTTCGCGATCTCTGATTGTACCTGGTTATTAGTGGTGTTGACGAGCCATTTAGAATTTTATCAAGCGTTGCACATGTGCGGTGTTCAAGTTAGCGTTTGTATTTCTATTAGCGCAGACACCACAATGCTCTTTAGGTTAATCGAATCGGCTCTAACTTGCTCAACCCAACCACCGAGAAATCATGTACACTGCTGATTCCCAACACTTGATCTCATAGCCTGTGAGGGGTTATGTGAGCTAATTAAGTCTTTTCCAGGTCCTTTCGCGAGAAGCGTCTGGACCCCTGGGGTTTATTTTAATTGATGAAATATTCTAGAATAAATGGAAGTGCTGGCCAACCAGTGTAAGCTTTTAGCTTATCACAGAGTCACGATGGCTTCATTTTTTTTTTCTTTTGCAGGGATGTAGCTACCATTGGTATATGAGTTGATATCCTAGTAGTTGGTTAGCCAATCAGAATGTGCGATTCCTTATATCTGGTGGGTGTGGATACAGTACCCTCTACACCCTTTAGATCCGGTGTTCCGCTAGATCCTGGAGTGTGGCTGTGCAGGTTTTATGCTCATTCAGAGGTAAGAGTATTAGTGAGATCAGGCGCTGGTCTCGGTCCAGGAGGTCTGGGATACATTTGGTGTTCTAGTTTGTCCCAGACGTGTGGGTCATGAGGTGTTGTCATGCCGGGAGAAGTTCCAGTGAAGGGAAATGTCACATCGTGGCGAAGGAACACAAACCTCCAAATTTGTGTGCGGTGATGGTGAGCCAGCAAAAGAAAAGAATAACGTTATCCATCTGATTGATTGTATTCGTGGTTGCTGTGAATAAAAATATACATTTTTTGAAGCCTCAAAAAATATAAAAATAAACAAGCAATGAAATAAAATAAAGTCAGCTTTCCAGCAGAGGTTCAGTATGTTTTTCTTTTGCGCTTCTTTGTTGTTATTGAACCTCATGCTACCTTGTAGGCGTACATAGACAGTTATGGATTTGTGCTCTGCTCTTTCTAATTACGTTTAGAGATTTACACACCCACTCCGACACGACGTGAGTTAGACTGTACAGATGGGAGAAAGATTACCCTGACAATTAAAGGCCATGCGTGTATACTTATTTTACACTCAGTTTTCTGGAATAACGATCAGTGCCATTATGTTGATGATGACTGATCTGCAGGTGGAGTCTGCTGGACAGAATGAATGGGAGGAATTTAATTGTGTGTTCTTGACTTTATTTTTTATGTATTTATTTTTATTCCCAGGTTAAACCAGTCTATCCGAGCGTCCGTTTCCATGTAGCTAACCTCTGTTCCACTTACTTGGTCAGGATCTTCCAGTTTTATTCCTAAACCTGATTCTGTGGCTCTTCTTCCACCTTCTCATCCTCTGCTTTAATTTTCCTAACAGCAGCGACTGCGGACCTTCCGTGTGCGCAGGAGGACACCTTAAACCTAGGAATATATCAGGAAATGTTATGAGAAGAAAATTTGCTGTCAATATTAAAACATTTTAAGAAATTGATTCTTCCTTTGTCACCAGTTATGGTGCGTTTGCGCTACTCCATGGCTGATTAACACTGTCCATGTGATTCACAGGCATGCTGAGAGCAGATTTTGCCATGGCTCTGAACTGACCTCTGTTCTGTGCTTTTTTTTTTTCCCTAAAGCTGTAGAAGTGTGCATGGTTCCCTGGGAGCTTATTGAAGATACTTTCCCCTTAATTAGACTCAAATACCTGTCTCTGTTGCATGTGCTTGTCGTATATTTTTCACTCAGCAGACATCCCAACTTTTAAAAAGCAGACATGGATGCTAATCGAATACTCAAGTAATAATTGTTTGCTTCTGTTTGTTTTTAGCAGGGTTGGCCTGCGGGCACGCAGCAGATCCTCATCCCGTCGGCATGGCAACAAATGCCGGGCATGGCCATCCATGGCACCGGTCAGCCTGTCCTTGCCGACTCGCCCATTGGTTCCCTGCTGGCCGATAGCTCGAGTCAGTCCAATGCCAACTGGAGGTCAGCGCCACTCTCTCAGCTCACTCTTTAAACCTTATACTGATTTAGTGATGCTCATGGTTGTGGTGCTGCTTGTATTGGGACTCAGTGCTGATTCTGTGCCCCATCAGAGGCAGACATGGGGGCCAGTGCGAAGTCACGCAGCAAGGTGCCGCACAAGGATGCCACATGACCTCGCAGACTCTCAATACAGGCGCAGTTAACAGTCGGGCGCAGCAGAGCGGGGTCAAGAGGTCCAAAGGACGCCATGCAGAAAGCAGAACCAGGTGAACAGGTTTTCCGAAAGCAGGCAATTCCAATTTGGATGTTTGTGACGGTGTGTTGAGTTAGTTGTTGTGTGTTCCGCAGGCCTACGTCCTCTGCCCTTCACCCCAGTGGCGATCCTTCTCAGCCGATTATCATTTCGGACACGCCCAGCCCAGCCGTCAGCATCATCACCATTCCCAGTGACACAGAGGACGAAGACGACACCAAAGTCCCGCCTACAAGGTGACTGGCACTCCTTGCCCTGCATCATAACTGCGGTGCCTTGTTCAGGGTTTTTGTGACTCATTCGGCAGGAGAGGCACAAGCCATTACCTTTCAAGTATAAACAGGTTCAAGTACTTTCTCCCCGAGCAAGTCTCACACACTAACACACAAACCTCAACTCGATTGCCATCCGTCATGATTAACGGAACACGAAGAGGTTTCCTTCGAGCACTGTTTATATATATGTTTGTTGGCAACACATCATTTGTACTGATTAAAAAATAATATAGGAACAATGCGGTTATTACAGCCAGGGAAGGGGGTGTGGCATGGGAAAGGTGACCCCCCCAGGGCAATGTCGTCGGGAGACAAAGAGTCTGCTCATCAGTACATTACTTTGACATTATCTGTGATTTGTCTCTCAGCTGTAGCGTGAACCAGCGTGCGAACGTCATCAGCTGTGTGACGGTGCACGACTCTCAGGACTCGGACTCGTCCACGTGCAGCCCTCTCAGCCCTAAACGCTTGCCCAACTTTGCAGACAGCAGCACGCAAGGCTCCAAGTCTCTGGCTGCAGTGATGCCCTCACTGAAAACTCAGCCATGGGAGGGCGTGGCCTGCGGTATACATCCTCATCATCATCATCATTATCATCATCATCATCACCCCTGCACTGTAATACTAATAATACTTGGCTTTGATTGTTTATGTACTCGTGGATTCTGATTGGTTTACGTTTCAGAACAAAGCAGCGCAACGTCCGGGAAATCGAAGAAGACGTCAGCTGTGCAGTCGTCTCGCTCGGGAATGTCCAGCAGTGAGCGACATCAGAGAACAGTGACCACCAAATCACAGCCTCTCAACCTGAATCAGGTAGAGCCACGTGCACTGAGGAATCACTTACTGAGACCAGAAAAGATGATGATAATAATAATAATAATAATATGTTGCTAAGGGCGGCATAGTGGCGCAGTGGTTAGCACGTTCACCTCCCGGCAAGAAGGTCCCTGGTTTGATTCTTGGGCTTGGGTTGTTTGTGTGAAGATTGAATTTTCTCCCTGTGCTTGCTTGGGTTTCCTTCGGGTATTCTGGTTTCCTCCCGCAGTCCAAAAACATGCCCAGTAAGCTGATTCGCTGTTCCAAATCGCCCCTATGTGTGAGAATGTGTGTGAATGCACTTCAGTAAGTCACTCGTGGTAAGGGGATCTGATGCTAGACGCTATAAACAAGTTTAGTGTCGTAGTACATGGGAACGGCATGCTCTGATTGGTTCGCTGTCTCAGGGTAATGGACATCACCCACCTTGTAAACTTGGGATAATGTTTAAATAAAAAAGGAGTACAAAATGATAATTTGCAACAGACACTGATTCTGAAATCTTATACATTCAACAACATGTCGACCCAAATAAAAAACGAAAAATGCTGCACTATCCGGGCATCTCCTATTTTTTATTTTTTTTGAGTATAAAGGCGTATATTGAAGGGCCAACACACATACAATCATTCACACTCACATCTTTGGGCGATTTGGAACCGCCAGTTCTACTGTGCATGTTTTTGGACTGTAAGAGGAAACCGGAGTACCCGGAGGAAACCCACTCAAACACGGGCAGAACATGAATCGAACCCAGGAGCTTCCTACTGTGAGGCAGACGTGCTAACCACTACACCCCCATGCTGCCTGCATATACATAAATATAGTATAAAGTAAAAATGAGATCAGCGTGCTGTTAAATAAGCTGCGCGTCCTGTGCGGTGGTTTGCAGTCGAGTCGGACGAAAAGCTGCGTACGAAAATCCCACATAACATTCCGAGTAATAGGGGCGAGTGAAACAGACAGCAAAGAACTCTTATAATAAATATAATATCATTTCCTTATAACGCAGTTCTTAATACGTAGATACGTAAACCAGCAACAGTTCCATCCATCAGTCAGTTGTTTGATAATAATAATGTAATAACATTAAAAAAAAAATCCCTCAGACATGCTGTTCAGACTGGATCTCTGTTTTGTTTGTTATGAAAAGAGCACATGGATAGTCTGCGTGCTTGGATTATTTTTTTTTCCTCGTGTTGCTTTATATAGTGTGTTTTTGGAAGCTCATGTTCTAGTCAGTGGAGAACACTTTTGTAATCGAGCGATGATGTAATATTAAAAACCGAAAATCAGCTTGTGTAATCAGCAGCCACTGATGTTCCTTTGAACAAAGATTGTTGTGTAACTGTACACCGAGACGCAGTTTCTTAAGAACTGGAAGGATGAATGCAGTAAACAAGGAATGCACTGGAGATGCGTGTAAATGACTGGAGTTCTTTAACAAAAACGAAAAAAAAGATGCATGTTTTGATTATTGTAAAACGTTGTTGCGTTAAAGAGACAAGACGCTGTGTGTCAAAATATTTTCTTGTACCTACACGCCGGCCTTTAAGCCAGCTCAGCCTACACAGAGATGCCCTTTCTAGCTATTCAGTTACTGCCTGGAGCCCAGTTAGTGCTGTGGATGATCTGTGAGATGCGCTCTACCCGGACATCACTAACCAGATACAGTACCAGTGAGAGTTCGGTACTGTATACGGCGCTGCTTTAAAACCCTGTCACGTTTCCTGTTTTCGCTGCAGGTCCAGCAGCCCGCGATGTCCTCTCACGACAGGTCAGGGGGCGGACCCCTGAGACGTCAACCCACTTATCCACCCGCGGGTCCGTTACATTCGTACAGGCTGCACGAGGCCTCGCTGTTCGGCTCCGCCCCTAACCTGTACGCATACCCGGCATCGGCCGCCCTGGCCTCGGTCTCGCAGGCCGTGGATCAGCTACACAACTCGGCCGGCTCGTCATCATCGTCCTCCTCCATCAGGCACACGCGCGCTGCCGGACCTTACTCCGCCTCACTGAGTCTGCTGCAGAAAAGCAGTACCATGGGGCTGATGGGCCAATCGGCTGCCTCGCACTGCCAGCAGCAGCAGCAGCTTCCTGGGCAGCCGTACCCCCTCAGCCAGAGGAAACTTAACCAGTACCCTTACCTGTGAGACACATGATCACAAAGCAGCGCTACCTACGATGGATCGTCAAACCTTTTTCTTCTTTATAATTATTTTAATACTGGTTTTGTTTTACTTTTTGTTGTCATGTTTATTTTAACACAGCTTAACTGAAATCAGATCTACTCTGATCTAATGTTTTGTTGAAATTCATTTACGTTTTGTTCTCAAAATTGGACAGAAGGTCTGACTGTATAAAAAGGTTCTTAGCACTATTAGTGATGTTTAAAACATTCTCACTTTAATTTTCATCACGCTCTCGGAGAACAACTGTTAACTCGGATCGATTACCTCTATTTGGACGGGATTACTTTCTCTGGAAGACTCTTTCTATTTTCCTCCTTCAAAATAAATCCTTCATTTAGCAATTAAGTGAATTCAGGTAGACGGAGGACTGATGTTTAATATGAATTAGTTCTTTGAATATTGGGGATGCTTTAGATTGTGCTTGTTTGCGATGATTGATGAATTTGACAGCACACACTAGCAATGGGGGTGGGGGTGGGGGGAGGGTCTTGAAATAATACAGTCTGAATAGAAATGAAATTACTCATCAAATTTATGTAACTCTGGGTCTACACTGGGGCCACGGTCTTCACGATATGAGAGAATCATGTTATCGAAGTAGAATTGCTGCTCCTCCGTGTTGAGAGGAGCCAGTTGAGGTGGCTCGGGCATCTGATTAGAATGCCTCCTAAATGCCTTGCTGGTGTGGTGTTTCGGGTATCTCCAACCGGTCGACCAAGAACACGCTGGACTGGTGTCCGTCCCCTGGTGTCCGTGATCATGTTATCCCAATTTATGACAATTTGACGCCAAACATGACAGAACGTGCGAATCGTAGTCGAACGTAACAGACCTCCATGTGATCTCCACGCGCCATCGTAGGGGATCATGATGAACTTGGAAACACAATTCATTCGAGTTTCATCTTGTGGCTGCCCCCTGCCTCCTTTTTACACCCCAATCATAAATCTTGAATCATAAACCTTTTCGCATAAATCATGGAGCACCACGAGATCCAATCGTGGCACCTGTGTAAACCCAGGGTACCCTAATCCCGTCCAAATAGGGTATTTAAATTGTTTTTATTGTTGTTTTTACTTCATACATGTATGAATCATTTTTACTCTTTATTTACTGGTGCCTTTCACTCTACTAGCACTTACATTTTAAAAGTTTTTGTGTTCCTGTATATGTGTGTGTGTGTGTGTGTGTGTGTGTGTGTGTGTGTGTGTGTGTGTGTGTGTGTGTGTGTG
>JAOUQZ010000017.1:16716637-16735028 GCA_028564935.1 Neosilurus hyrtlii
GAGAGAGAGAGATTGAGAGAAGGGGTGGTTGAGAGAGAGAGAGATTGAGAGAAGGGGTGGTTGAGAGAGAGAGAAAGAGAGAGGGAGAGAGAGAGAGAGAGAGAAAGAAAGAGAGAGAGAGAGAGATTGAGAGAAGGGGTGGTTGAGAGAGAGTGAGAGGGAAAGAGAGAGAGAGAGAGAGAAAGCAATTTGTGGGCATTAATGGCATTGATCTGTTAACTATGCAGCTCTACACTGAACCCCGACACATGAGGGAATTTGAGGTGTGAAGAGAATGTGAATGCTCAAAACCTTGACAATAGCTGCTGGTATTTTTTTTTTCAGGCTGAGCTCCAGATTTATTCATGTCCTTTGTGTAAAGTGGGAACACAAGAAGGCCAGTAAAAAGAAAATAATGAAATTATCTCCGGACAAAAAGCTCCTGCTTGATATTTCTCATCTTGAGTGTGAAAAGGTTTGTGTATAAAAGTCTGGTGTTCCTGAGGGACTGAGGGAGTGAGTGATATATACCCCGTCTACTCACACCATTCTGACAGTCGGTTGTTTACAAGCGCACTGAATCATCCTCTCTTGTTCCATCACACCGTTCTTGTGTGACCAGGTTGTACTCAAGTGCTGTGAACGTTGTGGGCAACTACTGGCAGATATCACAGATTATAGCCTACGCAGTCCTCACTAAAGGGCTGCTATTTGGTACAAAGGTGATAAAACTAAAGGATATTGTTATTACAGTATTATAGACGGATCAAAAGTCCAAAATATCATGTCCAGTCATCAACTGCTTATACGCCTTATTTATTTTGATTTCTTGATCATCATATACCACGGCTCTTCTACAGAAAATGAGGTCAGCTTCCTGTTACAGCAAATCTCCATTCTGATTGGTCACCAGGTGGGGAGTCGATTTCTACAGCCGTCATTCTGACAGTAATTCCAGCAACATGACAAATGAAAAGTAGGTCTAATACGTTACGGGTGATGTTCGGCGAGCAGGCCATTATTGCGTAATAAATCCAGACAGAGTGATTGCATGGCGGAGAGGACTTGAGTCACTCTGAAGGGGTTAATTTTGCGATAATGACCAGGTTGCTGTATTTTATCCTGTTTATTACAGGGCTTCTTACAAAATAATAACCCTGTGGGTTCAGGGACGGCATAGAATAGACCCACTGCACATCGGATGTCGTAAAAAGCGATGTGCAGTGGGTCTATTCTATGCCGTCCCTGTGCATGGTTGTGTGTGTGTGCGTGTGTGCGTGTGTGTGTGTGTGTGTGTTTTGGTCCTGTAATGGTCTAACATGCTGTTCATAGTTTACCCTGCCTTCGCCCAGATTCGGCTCCAGCCTCCCTGCGACCCTAGTTATTACTGAACAAATAATGATGTAATTAACCAATCAGAATCAAGTACACACATGAGCCATGTAATAATTCATAATTATGCGCTGAATCGTCCCCGAAATGGAATCAATGACATCCACAGAGCCTGAGGTGAATAACTGTTGTAGTATATACTACACAGGAACATAAAAAGCAAACTACATCAGGATCTCTGCATATTTTAACCATGACAGAGACAGGTTAGGTGAGCTCCACATACTCCGCTAGCGGAGCATAAGCACCGAGCAGCTAACGCTTCCTTTTTAAGTTTTAGTATATGGTACACAGAAACAAAAAGCAAATTAAATCCAGATTAAAGGAAAATAAGCAGGTTATGATTGGTATTCAGAACTTCTGCGTCACATGACCCCGTTGTTGATTATTTTCCTATCACGGCACACCCAGTGTGTTAATACCAAACTTGTGTCTTAATATTTTCAAGACTGGCTGTTTTTTCTTTCATTACTCACTCACTCTTTTAACAATTTAGGGTCGTGAAGCCTATCTCAGCCGACACTGGGTGATACACCCTTAACAACCATTGCAGGGCCAACACGCACACAACCATTCACACTAGGGGCAATTTGTGTGCATGTCTTTGGACTGTAGGAGAAAACCGGAGTACCCGGAGGAATCCCACGCAGGCACGAAGAGAACATGCAAACTCCACACATAATCGCAGAGCCCGGGACTCGAACCCAGGACCTTCTTGCTGTGAGGCGAACGTTCTACCCACTGCGCCACCGTGCCGCCTCTCTTCTCTTTCAGGTTATTAAATACTTGATGACTCGTATTAGTGTCCCATCAAACGTTCCTAAGTGACTCTGTCTACTAAAGTTATAAAATATACGAGTCCCCAGGCATCAAGCTGTTTATGAATGTGTAAACGGTGTTTTCTCTGATATCCGTGCCTTTAAAAAGGGATCTAATCTGAAACGAGAGCCAGAATCCCGTTTACCAGATCTCAAACGACCCCATGTTATTTCTCTTCTTCTTATCTTCTCCGCAGCATCGACACACTGACAGTTGGCTAATAAAGATCGATAATCTGTACCGCACCATTCATTGACTAACCATGTTTACGGAGATAATTGGACACACAGGAAGTGAGGTGATTTTCTCACCTGTTGGGACTTATCCGGATAATCCAATAACGGTCCTGCTGTGATCAAAGATGGTGATTATGGATGCAGGACCTGCCATCTCAAGCTTTATCAGGGACATCAGAGGGTGGAAATGAGATTTTGAAAAAGATCCAAGACTGCTGTTGGAGATTCTTGGTTAATACTCTTATTATATACGGGGTTTAAAAACTCTGAAATGAATTTCGCATGCATTTCAGAGAGAGACAGGGCAACTACAAAACCCCCCAAAACGTGCCTTAATCTCTGTGCGTGTTGTGCGTGTTCTTTTTTGTATACACCACTGCACCTAATTTAAAATTAGCCGACGTCCAATCCTAGCTTATATTAGATGAGCTTTACTGGTTTCTGCGCATCTGTTCTTTCATGTCTTGGCTGCGAACCAAACAGCTATTCATCGTTCTATCTGCAACACAAACAGTGTGTCATCCATCTGGTCCGCTTTCTGAAATCAGGGCGTATTATTCTCCGTCCTAATAAGGACATTCCACTGATTAGCAAAAGAGCAAGGCGTTCGTCTCAGAGGAATAACGCAAGGGTGTAACAATAAGGCACAATCTGAGAGTCATCTATACCGCTCATCCATCAGGGGCACAAGGGAAACTATTCAGAGTAGCCTCTTGACCTAATGTCTTAGTCTTTGGATTGTCGGAGGACACCGGAGAACCCTGATGAAACCCATGCATCTTCTTGCTGTGCCGCCATCACACCTCCAAAATGAAAGGGTGGAACATGCTGATCCACCTGTTAGGCAATGATACAACCATCGTGCTTATGCCACACCGCAATCTTAGAGGAATCTTCACAGGAATTTGCCAAGAATAATATTCCTAAAAATCTATCATCGAAAAAAATGTATCGCGCGCATATATTACTCTAAACGAATGGCGATGACGGGTCCTTACGGCGTAATAGGGTAGCGTGCTTGGCTGTGAACTGAAAGGTGAGTGGTTCGAGCTCACCCAGGGACATCATGACCTTTCTGGCGATGTGCAGCTGTGACCTAATTGTCAGAGAAGCGGGTTTCGGACCAGAAGGTCACTAGTTCGTTTCATGAACCAGCAGGAAAAGTGTTTGTGGGGTGGGAGGAGGACCTCCCCTTCTCCTTCCTTCACCTTCACGAGCTATGAGATTCCCTTGAGCAACGAATTGGATTTTCAGGAAATTTTGGCCAGCGGCGGCGCTTTGGACGAGGAAGCCTCCATTCATTTTTTGAGATGATTCGGATCAAATTCTGAATTCTGGAATTTCTTAAAGGATTGTTTATTGTTGATATTTTGGTTCATATGGTGGATTGCTGGGATTCGAGGAGTTTTGCCATTTCTAAGTGTAACATAAGTTATTTTACGCTGGTCAGAGTTTGTATTTGCTATAATTTTGATTTTGATATACTTTATTAGTCCCGCAAGGGAAATTTGGCTTCTGCATTTAACCCATCCAAAGTGAGCAGTGGGCTGTCACACCTTGTGACACGTGGAGAGCAGTTGGGGGTTAGGTGCCTTGCTCAAGGGCACTTCAGCCGTGAAGGTGGAGGAAGGGAAGGTGCAGCTCACTCCCCCACCGCCACACTTTTTTCCTGCAGGTTCGGGAATCAAACCAGTGATGCCCTACGAGGAAGGAACCTGTTCAGTGGATGGTCCAGAGCATGAAACACACCTGTTTTCCGTCAAAATCTGCTGGCATAAGTGCAATAAAACCTTGTGAGAATGTGCTGTTATATTGTAAATTAGCATCAGGGTGACATCCTGACGCTGACCGAATGCCCTATTTTTTTTCATCCTTACTTAAGATGAATAAATGACTAAGCCTGGAGTTTAAGGAGTTAATCCTATTTTAAAGTGTTGTGGCTACGGATAAAATGGAAATGTTACTTGCACTAAATATCTGAGGTAATGTTTATCTTCTCATCTGCTGGAGTTCAATAAAACTGATAGTCTAATGCAATTATAACAACATATTCACTGTAATAACCTGTTAGTCCGTTAGTCCAAGAATAATACATGATTGAGTTGCCAGATCACCCAGAATATATTATTATTATTATTATTATTATTATTATTGTTGTTGTTGTTGTTATATGCTGAAATAAATAAAGCATGTGGAAAAATCACATGTGAAGATGAAGTGTGTAAAATCGCACAAATAAAAGACAAATAAAGCGTCCTTCTAGATTCCT
The DNA here is from genome assembly GCA_028564935.1 of Neosilurus hyrtlii. NCBI lineage: Eukaryota > Metazoa > Chordata > Actinopteri > Siluriformes > Plotosidae > Neosilurus > Neosilurus hyrtlii. The sequence goes on from JAOUQZ010000017.1 coordinate 16,721,333, forward strand.
ACTAGGGTCACCATTCACACACACTCACACCTAGGGGCAATTTGGAACAGCCAATTAGCTTAATGTGCATGTCTTTGGACTGTGGGAGGAAACCCAAATACCCAGAGGAAACCCACGCAAGGATGGGGAGAACATGAAAAGTCCATACAGAAACACCCTCATCGATATCAAGACTCGAACTCAGGACCTTCTTGCAATGATGTGGCAAATATATGTGGAAAAATTTTCACTACAAAAATATATATAGTAAAATAAAAAAACACAAAAAAGTGTGATGTGTAAAATCCTGTGACGATAACGTAACATCGCATTAGTGAAGTACGTGTAAAATCACATGATGACTGAAGTATTTGTAGTGATTGCATGTGGAAATAAATGAATGTGACATAGGAAGCGCACATATCATTAATCATACACATCACTATTAAGAGTGAATGTTCACGTGACTTCTCTGTAAGGGTTCAACTGTAGATCTCTTATAGATACCAAATCCACTCAGATAACCCAGTTTCCTCTGGCAGTCTGGAATAAAACGTCTTACACCGAGGTTATATGAGAAACACAACACCCAGTGTTTAAAAAAAATGCACTGATGCATTCACTCATCACACCTATAATGCTAAATTAACACCTGTACGTGCACATCTGGACAGCAGAGGCTGTTGATGCATCACTGTAGGTGTTAATTCAACTCTGGGGATTGCAATGTGTTTGGAAGCCCAGACAGAAGGTGAGCTCTAACAGGCCCAGATCCTTCCATATAAACAAAGGAGCGCGTTTATCTGCACGAGGCACCGAGCGTCCTGCCTTTTGTCTGATTCACTGAGACATCAGCATGAGCAGGAAAAGAAAGGAAAGCTTTTACAAAGAAATACACAGGATTATATCTGGATGGGATACGAGCTGTTCCCAAATAAGCTCTCTCTCTCTCTCTCTCTCTCTCTCTCTCTCTCTCTAGCTCTCATTAATAGCATTAACCTTTGCATTATTGATATGGCGGGGTCTGGGAGCCAATCACTGAGCTGTTTTCATGCGTGAGCTGAGCATTCTGAGCAATCAGAGAAGATCTAGATGTGTGTTTCCGTGTGCCTTTTGATGAATCATGGAATTCACATAATCACAAAGACTGAAATCATTGAAGAATACAACCTAACATTGACAGACAAATCAATATGTTGCTCAAGGCTTATGGTGTGTATTGTACAGTCTTAACTCTCCCTGAATTATATATTAAATATCCTTCAATTATATCCTCTCATCCTTCATATATAATAATAATAATAATAATAATAATAACAGAGAGTGCACACCCAGTACAGGAAGATTAAAACCCAGATGTACCTGTTCAGGTCCTTGGAAGCAGATGCGGCACTGGGGTGTGCGGGTTCCGCTGCTCAGAGACACAGCATCCGCGTTCGCGTGCATCCGCGCGTCGTGCTCGTCCAGCCCCGCCGCCGCCGCCGCGCTGCGCCTGGCGCCCGCATCGCTGCCGTAGTACTCCTCAGCGTCGTGGTCGTGGTCGCCGGTGCAGCGGGAAAACGCACGCCATCCACAGCCGCCCATAGCATCCAGGCCCCGCATACTTGTGCCTGCGTCCACGCCGGGCTGCCGAGGACCGGATCGCATGAACACCAGGAGCTTCAGCTCGTTGAAAAACATGCGGATCCGGTTCTTGAACATCTTTCACTACATGCGGGTGGTGCGCGCCAGGAGTGAAAAACAACGCGCGGGTTATTGTGTTGACATTTATTATTATTATTATTATTATTATTATTATTACTGGTGGAGGCCTGTTATCATAACTCAGGAATAAGGCTGTAATATCACAGCAGGCATCCAGAAAGAGCCTGAGGCAGATTACACTGCTTAATATTTGCTGTCTGATGGTATGTTAGTGTGGAGGAGAGGGGTTTTTTTTCCGGCCCGGAGCGACTGATGCGCTCTTTAAAATGTTTACGTCTAAAGAAGAGCAGGCGCGCCGCCGCCTCAGACCATAACAACCATCCGACAGTCTCTTCAAGCCTCGGTCCGGTTTTACTGGAGCATATGGGTGCACTGGGGTCCGGCTTTGGGGGGGAAAAACAGGGAGGTGGGTGAAAATCAAAAACAAGACGAAAAGGATAAACAAATATTTAAAAAAAAAACAACAACAGTTTTTTAAAAAGTCATGTGAGGGTCCCAGAGTCATGCATTTCCTGCAAACAGTGCTAGAAAACAGTGCTCGGGGTCAAATGCTTTTCTCCTTTTTCTCCTCCATCGCCGTTATTTGATCATGACGAATCCTTCAGCTCGTTTCCTGGCCATTTTCTTTCTCATCGATGTGTGTGGACATGTTTTGACGCCACCTCCCATCCGACCAGCCCTGCACTCAAGATGCCTCCAGCTGGCATTTTTTTTTTTTGAATAAAAAAAAAACAAACAAGCAAATAACAACAACGGAGAAATAAACAAACAGCCGACAAGAGACTCAAGGCCCAAGCGAGCTACAAAAAAAAATCCAACAGCTCAGTTCTGTTTTGTTGTCCATCACCATCCCGCCCTTAAAGCGGCCCGTCGAGCTCGTGCGTCGTTCAAAGAAAGATGGTCGCAATTTAAAAAAAGAAAAGAAAAAAAAAAGAAAAGATGTTGAAGAAGCCCAGTAAAACCATGCACTGAATCGCAGAGGCTCCTCTTTCCTCCACGCGGTGGCTGCTGCATCCACGTCCGAAGTCGCTGGGAATTAAATCATGGCAGCCTTTTTTTTCTTTTTTTTCTTCTTCTTCTTTACTGTTCCTTTTCCTTCTTCCTTAAAAAATGGACGTCTTGCTAAAACGAGTCCAAGCAGCCGTCGTGTGGGCTCCACGGCGTGCAGGCAGCAGAGCAGACCCCCTTCATTCATTCACACCCATTCTGGTTCGGTTCCACTCCTCGGTGGAGAGCTTCAGGCACAACTGCGCTGATTTCGGTGCAGCCTTTTTTTGACAGGCGCCGCTGTCCGAGGTGCTGATCTCTCAGCGTGACGCGCTGATCACGTGTTAACGGAACGCGGGAAATATGACTGGCTGCGGGAGAGACCGAGACCCAATTGCTTTTCGGAAAGTAGTGCACTACTATGGAGGGTGTAGGCACCATTGTTTTATCACTGATAGGGGGGAAAAAAGTGTCACCAGTCACTACTGTTCTATAAAACTGTTTCTCACTCATTTTGGCCGAACCACTCAATCCTACCAGGGTCACGAGAAGGCAGGTGCCTATCTCTGCCGTCACCGGGCGAAGACGGGCTACACCCTAAGCAGCCCTCCAGTCCATCACAAGCACTCACACTCACACCAAGGGTCAATTTAGAGCAGCCAGTTAGCCTAATGTGCATGTCTTTAGACTTTATGAGGAAACCGGAGTATCCAGAGGAAACCCACAAGGAGACAACATGCAAACTCGATACCGAAATACCCAAGCCTGGGACTTGAACCCAGGACCTTCTTGCCGTGAGGTGGACGTGCTAACCACTACCCTGCCGAACTCTTCTGTAAAAATCAAGCCAAAATGTCTGCACAATGTTGCCAAATTTGTAGTTAAAGGCATCAATGTAGAGATGACAGTCAGTCACATATTCCTTCTTGGGGTTTTTTCCACCAAAATCAAACTCCAGCTTGTCACCAAGGCTGTCAATCACTTAATTCCCAAATGTATCCAAATATTTTTATGATGCAGAAAAAGGTTTTATAGAATGGGACAATATTAACATAGAGAAAAGCTAAATGTTTGAATGAAACTCTGTAGATGGAAAGACACTTTCCTGTACAGAAAGCTGTTTTGTATTGGAACTCATGGGGCTGGGTGGGGCTACACACTATACCGCAGTCAGCCAGCAGAGCGCGCTAGACCAGAAGGCTTCAGTTTTTAGAAGCATAATGTTGCCCATGTTTTTTAGTCATTGTTTTTGACTATATACAGTACTGTGCAGGAGCGGAGAGGTGTCCAGCACCATACTGTATAGAAGGATGCTTACAAAAATAATGAAAGGTTTTTTTCATGTATAAATGTAGACTGCTAGTACCTCAAACAGCATTAAACTTAACTCTGGGTGAGAGATTTCCTCCTACAGGCCAAAGAAATAGGCGTTAGGCTAATTGGCTGTTCCGAATTGGCTCTAGGTGTGAGTGTGAGTGCGAATGGTTGTGTGGGTGTTGCCCTGCGATAGTCGAACGAGGTGTTCAGGGTGTACCCCTCCTCCTCCCAGAGTTGACAGAGATATGCTCTAGCCTCTCCGTGACCCTAGTAGGAGTAAACGGTTCAGCTAATGAGTAAGAGTGTAACATGAATGACTACAAAGAATGACGTTAAGCCTTACGCGTCATTGTTGCTCTATAGTTATTAATACTTAAGGCAGGGGTGCCCAATCCTGATCCGGGTCATCTACCTTTCCGACCCTAATTATGCCCACCTGACCATCCAGTCATCTAATCAAGAGATCTAATCAACTTGGAAATGAAGAATTAAAGCAATGATTGGATTTGTCAGATGGGCCCCATTAGGGTTGGAGTTAAAATCTTTAGGCAGGTAGATCACCAGGAACAGGACTGGGCACCCCTGACTTAAGGGATTTGTTCGAAGTGACCACCTTCATTCAGGGCCACTATACATTTTACTGACAGGTGAATTGATTTTTTTGACGTTAAGGTGATTCTGCTAGTCCCAAAGGCATTAATTCAATGTTAGATGACGTCAATGACATCATTTTCAGGTTCATACTGAGTTAACTTGATCTGAAGCATTCGAAATTAAATAACAAACACTTTGGGTGGCATTTCTACAGAAGAATATTAATAATGATGGTCCTACAGCAGCTGAATTGAACATACTGCCAATCAGTGCATTGTGGGTGATAATAACCTTCCAGATGTCGTAGTTATTGACTCTTCAAGCTTGATCCCTAATTGTTCCTGGAAAAATTGTAGGAATTACGCAGATCTCGAGGATCTTAGAAGTCATCAGGACCCGTCCACTTGGGTTTGGTGATTCGGCTGCATAAACACATATAAACACGTATGTTTGCCAGTTTAGACATTAAAGCAGAAAAAACCCCGAATCGTGCTGCACATCAGACAGGAACACCACTGGGCTCCCCTTTGTGTTCTTGGCAGATGTTTTACAGCTGTGATCATTAAGGTTGTTTCTAGAGACCTACCTTCATGGAAAATGCAGTTTCAACACCTGCTTCGGATAATCAGTTCACTTCATTAGCCAGATTAGCTCGGTCGGATCAGGGCTAGGACTAAATTTAAGAGAAAGGAAATTCTGTAGATGTCCAGAAACCAGGATGAGAATATTGCTATTTCTGTGTTTCGTCTGTTTCCCAGGTGGCTTTGCTACGAGCTCATGCTGGGAAACATCTCCTGCTTCGAGCTGCCAAGCACTCAAGTGTTGAATTGGACCGCTTATATATTCGTAATGGGGCAGAACAGTGGTATTGTGCTTAGGCCTTCTGCCTCACAGAAAGAACATCCTGGGTTCAAGTCCCCTGTTTCTGTGGGGAGTTTGCACTTTCGCCCAGTGCTTACATGGGGTTTCCTCCAGGTACTCCAGTTTCCTTCCATGGCACATTAGTCTATTCGATTGCACCAAATTGCCCCTAGTTGTGTGAATGAGAAAGTCTGTGTGTTTGCCCTGCAATAGACTGTCGAGCTGTTCGGGTGTAACCTGCCTTCTTCCAGAGTCGGATGAGATGGGCTCCAACCTCCATGTGACCCTGGTAGAATTAAGCGGATTGGCTAATGAACGTATTATGGAACAAACGAACGAACAAATCTATGAGGCCCAAACCTGTTTCCAGCATAATGAAATGTCTGGTGCCTCATAGTTCACCTAGGTTGGCCTGGAAGAGCTCAAGTGTCCTGCACAGAACCCTGACCTCAACCGCCACTGAACACTTTTGGGATTAACCAGAGCACTGACTGCACCCCAAAGCCTGTTCTCATCAATGCTCTTGTGGATAATGATCACAAATCCCCAGGCACGCTCCAAAATCTAGTGGACCACCTTCCCAGAGGAAAGAAGTGGAATGGCATTCAACAAATATATAAGGGTTTGATGATCACAAATCTTTGTCTATAGGGTGCATCAGGGATCCTCTGTGGTTTCATGGTAACAAGATGAGCCTTAATGGATGTCTTATTAACCTAAAGAGAGAAAATAAAAAGGATGGACAGGAAACATAAGTGGTAACGCTCCTGAGTAGCGCATCGACAAGGTGCGTGACTGTCAACTTCGCAGGTTCGAATCCAGGTCGATGCTGCAACCATCCACAACAGGGAGTTCACGGGAGCTAATTGGCCGAGCTCTTGCTCGTCACTCACCAGCCAATCCATGGGCATCTGTGAGCTGATTCGCACTATAGCGCATTCCCTCCCAAATTCGCATGCGCAGCAGTTCGTAAAGATGCGGGTGGCAACAGCGCATGTCACAGAGGGGGCGTGTGCATGCCCTTCCGTGGTTGGTGGTGGTCGTATGTGATAGGGAGGCAACACTTGAAAGGTGGGAATTAGATACGACTGAAATTAGGGTGGAAAAGAACGGGTAGGTGGTAACACGAAGTAGCGTGTATCATCAATCCTCGCTGCCGCTACTCTATACACACAAACCAATGAATTCCTTCCAACTGATTTTTAACTTAAATCTGTCTCCAAGGAAGGGCAATACATGCTCAATAGTCCTTTCCTGAAGATAACCAGTCTGCTCTGTCTTCATTTGCACAAACAACATGGATTCGCTCACTCTGATTACTTACACTGCTATTGACCCACTTGTCTCTGTGAACTAGCAGGAGAAATTACTCTTCCTGTTCGTTGGGCTTATGACGCATCCGGAATCTTAATCTTCTGCGTCTCTGTCCCGAGTGTCCTTACGCTCCATCAGCAGGTACACAGTCATGACAGGGGACAATAAGTAGGGACGAGTGCTCCAAAATACTGATCAAAAATAGTGTGGCACGATCTACTTTCCATGTGCTAGAAAGCTTCCATGGAGACTCTGTACGTGCATCAGACGGATTTATCGTACTACAGAACGCTGGACTTTACAGAGGTGTTTAATATGAACTGTGAAATTACAAGAAAACAACAAAAAAAGGTGATATCCATATTTATGACCATGTGCCTTCTCTTTAACTCACACGTGTAGAAGTTGAAAGCTGGAACTTGCACTTTCTTTTTGCAGAATTCACTTTGCCAGCTTCGTCTCAAGAGTGGACACGTGGTAGCTGTGAAATTTTGCAGCTCAACCAAATCTGCGTATGTGGGTACCCACACACACACACACACACACACACACGAGCGCACGTAAACAGCAAGGGGAAAATGCTTGGCAAAAAAGTCCAACCACACTAGGAAAAGCATCCATTTATCAGATACTGTATGTTGTGATATTGTGATATATTGATGTTGTCATAGGTGCATTATGCCATGGCCACTTGTGATGTATATTCTGGTAAAGAATATGCCGGCGTGTGTCACTCATGGACTAGCCTGGAAGGACCGGCATGGTTTCAGAGAATCTTCAAGAGACGTATGGAATATTCTGGAAGTTCTGAAGTGGAAGCTGTAAACATAGCTAGTCAACAGTTAGTCATTGCTTGCGTGTTAGCCCATTAAACCATCATCAGCTTGCTACACAAGACTGTGGACATCACATATCGTCTTGGACATACAGTACAGGACAATCGGATGTTGCCTGCTACAGCCTTAGATACGGACATTATCAGGATTTAAACGCATCATCCCTCTCGGACACTGAACTCGGTGTAAATTCATTGTACTCCTTCTGTACCTATGTTATTACTACATTCATTGGCTCATCCATAATAAATTAAATTAAAATCAATTCAAAATCAGACCAGAACATTAAAGAGAAATGCTATCCACACCAGGGTGTTTTTTCCAGAGACGCATTTATCCCTGGGATCTTGACAACGCCTTGCCACCCATAGTTGATAGCCTGCTGTGTTACACATCCGAGCAGTGAATACTCTAGGAATAGCTGTTTTTATGCTTAACTAATCAGAGTGCACTTGGTGTGTGATGAAGAGGGTGACTGGCTTCACCAAGAAGTCCAAAAGGGGGCAGAAAGTCCAACTTTGAAAGCACCACACCCGTGGAACCACTTAGAATTTTCACCTGAAATTTTGGAATCATTTTTCTCCCAGCAAATACTGAGATGGTCAATATGGGGCCACTGGTTGAGATGACCCGGTTTTATGTTAAGAAGACACGTCTGATTTATGTTAGAACATTTAAGGCAAATGTTACCTGTACCAGGTTGTTTGTCCCCAAGACCAACTATTCCTGGGATCTTTTGACAGTGCCTTGCTACCCGTGGTTAATTTCAGTGGCACTAGAGTGCTCTAGGAAAATCTGATTTTAAGCTAATTAGAATAATCACAGGTGAAAACCAGTTAGCTTGGTGTGCATTGGAGTTGATGATTAGTTCCACCAGACTGGGGAATTCGTTTTTGGGGGGTTGAAGGTCCTTAAACCATCTCAGCAACTGTTTTTGTTATGATAATGACTTCAGATCCAAAAAGAGATCTGTTTATCAGTAGCTCTGTACAAAAAAAAAAAACGAAAAAAAAAAAACCCACTGGTAAAGAAAAAAAAGTAAAGAAAGAAAACATCAATCTTTACTTGATTCAAGTTTTTTTTTTCCAATGAAGTACAAGGCAGATTTTTTTGTTTCAAGATGTTTTAATTGAAAAGGGAAGGTTCAAAAATCCAAGGAACATCCAGGATAGAGATACAGATGCATACAGTCGTAGGTATAATGAAACTGAACACGGCCGGCTCATATAAAGGCAATAAATTAACGAGAGAAAAGAAATGGCCGCCAAACCATTCGGAATATTCTGGCAAAAACAGCCAAGATGCGAGTAACCAAACAATCTTCAGCACACATACGCAATAATATTAATATGCAACGTGAAAATTCAGTGCAGCCTAGTAATCAGACATGAAATCAGACTTAACGAGGGACTCGGAAACACCTCGATGTGTGCGTGCTATAAAAAGAACGATTCGAACAAACAGAAAAATCGCAAAGAGCAAAGTTTCATTATTTAGAACATTTAGTACTTAACAATAATTTACAGTAAAACAAACCTGAATGGTTTTAGTTTTAATACTTTTCAATGCAGCAAAAAAAAAATGACAAAGACACATTTTGGCAAAAATAATAATAAAAACAAAAAACAAACTCAAACGGTGGCACCTCGTTCGCCCTTACAGCAAGTTTCAAATTTATACCCCACCTAGTGGCGAAGGCATAAAAATATCCGTGAACATCAACAAGAAGCTTTAAGAGAAATAACTGTAGAACTAATGCTTATTTGACGAACGAGTGTCCTAGAGAACTTAAGAACTTAGAAGATATTACAAATATCATGAAAACGACAGTGAATGAGATGAAACATCTGGATTAAAGTGATGGCACTGGGAGAACTCGGCTCGCGGGTTATAGCACAAAGGAATTCACTAAACTGCAAAAAACACAACATGTGAGAATAATACCAAGAAACACAAGTGTGTTAAAGTTCCAATGTGGGTTGTACCTCAGGGAGAAACAAGCGTGTGTGTGTGTGTGTGTGTGTATACACAGTATATGTGTGAATGTATATTGGATTTATGTAGAGACGTGTATTTACACACCACCAGGGCTTCTTCTGCGTGGCTCAGTTACACAACATATTAAACTAAGTCCCTAATTTCGCAGCTAGCACTCCAACACCGCACATCTGTACCTAGTACTCACTTAAGATGCTACACCCTAATGCTCTCTCTCTCACACACACACACACACACACACACACAAAGGAAAAACCTGCTTAACTGACACTGAACGCCACACTGACTATTGCAGACCGCGGACGATCATGAGCGCGGATCTACCAGGTGGGGTACTGTTGGTGCTGTATGTATAACCGGAGTAGAACAGCTGGATGACGATGAGCATGCACATATCTACAGGATGCTCTCCATTCACAAATCAAGAATGGGAGGGGCTTATGATGCAAGTTGTACTATGGGACTAGAGATCAAGACATAAATACCAAACATCTTCCCGCCCTATCCCATCATTCATGAGACGTCATGCTTTTGCTCTCAGTACGAAGCAAAAACAAACAAACGCGCGCGCACACACACACACACACACACGGTCTCTTCAGCTCGTGGTGCTATAAAATCAGTGAGACGGGGAAGGGAGCAGCAGGTTAGCATTCAGTCTGAAGTCTGTGCTGAATGCCCGAATGCCTCTGGGTGCACAAAGGGAAGAGGAACTGCATGGAGGACGCTGGGAGACTATAAGAATGCGCTGGGGTTTGCCCGCGGGTCTTTCTGGTTCCTGTAGCGCATTGCCAGCCAAACTCCCAAAATCTGGTAAGAAAAATAAATAAAATATAAACAAATAAAAACACACATACACTGTTATTTAAGCAGTAACATGCTAAGATTTGGAATGCGTTTGCTGTTTATTTATTTATATATTTATTGCATCTTCTCTCCTGGTTGGTGAGAATACAGCAATCACACTCCTACATGAACTGATTAGAACACATGCTGAACTAATTATCTCTGCCAAGGACATTGTTTTTACCCGTTTGTTTAGTTGCCATACAAGTCAAAAAGTTCTACACAGACTTGGATGGAACTGAGAAAGAAAACATTACATTCTGGAGGTGATCCATGCTTGCAAAATCCATCACAGTCAATAAGTGCAAATAATGTGTGAATGAATGTTCCCCAGACAGGAGACATTTCACTATAACGATGCAAAGTTATAAAAACCTGCAGTCCTAAGCCGCATTTACACAAATCGGTGAGCAATAAGCAAGTTGCTTTGCCGCTGAACTATACATTTTACATGGTCCGTGGAAGCGAATCAGGAAAGGTTTTTCGGGAACTCAAGTATTTGGTGGCATCTGCCAATCAACGCTATTTATATGCTCTGATTGGTAATTGCTCGAATTACTTGACTTAAAGCTCAGTTCAGTGGAACTTTGTCATCTGGGAAAATTCTACCCCTCACCATTCAGTTCGCTGGTGTTCGTTGTCCTTGCACGGTCGTATCCATCGCCTCCAGTGTGGATGCTTCTTTAGACCTTTTTTTTGATTAATCAATGCACTTGCCACCAAACTCCACTTGTGCAGGAGGAGGTACCTTGCACTCTATGCATGTCTCTCTAGTAGTATACAAATCACCTGACATGTTTTAGTCCTTTTATGACCCTCACAATTTTTTTTTTTTTTAAATAAAAAAAAAAACAGTGAGAGTTGAATTTCTCCCAACATTCAAACCCTTCCAGTTTCTGCAGGCCATCTAAATTTATCCACTCAGAACAAACTAGATCTCTACCACCTCCTACATTAGCATTCAGATGTTGCAGTGTGAGTTTGGGGAGGGGGCGTGGCTTTTCAAAAGTCATTAAACAGAGTGCAGCGAAGGATTTTAAACTGTAAAACTTTGTCGGATGACGATCTCGGACTGGACTGATGACTGCAGGATAAAATACGTCAGCGCTGTAATGTGTGTGACCAGCACCACTCGATTATGGGCCGTCTGGCTCACAGCTCCAGCAGGAGGTGCAGCCTGCTGCTATTCAAGGAATCTGTGGCTATATCAGGATTATACAAACAAATTGGTCTTTTAGGTTTCAGCTGTACAACCAGCACTCGCTCAGAGAGGAAGTGGAGCGGGTTTTATTTCAGCATGATAAACACTGCATTAAAACTGTACACCATTTCTGTTGATCTGCATCTGTGGAATATTACCCACGGTCCTCTGAACTGACCAATCATGAACCTCAAAAAGCCACTCGTTAGCATATTGAACAGATGGCTATTATGCCGTCAGGATTTGATGGATAACCACGACCCCTAACCAAAGCTTAATTTTATCAATTAGAGAAGATAATCAGATTAACGAAGGACAGTAACGTAAGCAGATGCCGGGTCTTCTGACTTTTTTTTAAACTAGACGCCATTAGATTTTTGAGACATTTTTTAAAAGGATTATTTACCATTGCGAGATAGGATGATTGACATTTGGATCATATGGGGAATTCCTGGGCTTGGCAGAGGTTTGCGCTCTCCTATATATATCTATATATTTCCTCCTGCTCTTATCTGCATATTCATGCAGATTGGTCAAGAATTCAGCCCCACTGATACACAAGGTGATCAAACCAGTTTTATGGTCAAAATCTGAAAGCAATTGAGGTCAATTTCTTTTCCAGGCAGCGTATAGAATATAAAATGATTTTTAAAATAAAAGTCACTAAAATTAACCATACTGTGTTATAAAAGGGAAAAAAAACACAGGTGTTACTTAAAAAAAAAAACTCATCTAACATTAACACTTTTTTTTTAATATTATTTTCCTACAACAGCACACTGCTCAGTCTTTTATTCCTTCTATAATGTAATAACATAGTTAAACCACTAGAGGTCAGAGAACACACGAAATTGTTGACAATATTCAGGGCCGTCACTTTTTTCCATTTTCGTATTCGGATTCCCTTTTGTGTTCAGTAAAATGTTCCATAAATGAATGCTGTGGTGCAGGACTGACCTCAGTGAAGCTGAAGAAGAGACCCACACCACCCAGAATCCTCAGGGCCTCGGATGCATGCTGCAGCATTTTCTGGCCACACTTCATGCAATCGTCAGTGTTTATACAGCTCTATTGGACGAGAGAACATCAGGGTGTCACTATTTCAGAAGGTCTTCACCCTAGAGTCATCGTGTCACTACACTAAGATCATTCATCTTGTGATGATGCATTTCGAGAGGGGGCGGGGCTGGAAACATAAACTAAAAAGAACATTTCAAATGAAGGAGAATTGCACAGTGAAAATCAACCACACTAGTGACATAAACAGCAACAAACACTGAGAGCCAGACAATGCAGCGGAGGATCCTCCTCATGTGATCGCCTCTCATCCTGGCATGCTACCTTTTCCATACTATACCACCCTTTGATTTAAAATAATAACAACAACAATCCACAACAGGTCTTGTATTCTTACAGCTTTACACAATGCCATGTCAGTGTTGAACAGGTCGTGGTCCACAGTGCCGTTGAACAGGCCGCAGCAGTCCAGCTTCTGCTCCACATCTCCCCTGGTTTCGTTGCCCATCGACTTCCAAGCAGAAGCCAGTAACTTCTCCTGCAAAACACCAACATAATCTTTCATTATCTCATACATGTACCGTAACAAGTAACATGTTCCTTCTCCTCCTCATCAGCATCTACACACCACTTTGTCTCCATGTCCAGAAGTTCAAGATTTCGGATGATAAACAACGAATTGGCTCTCCACTGCTGAATCTGATTAGTCATCGAGTTATGATTACTTTTCTATCACAGTGGCCTCACAATCTGGAAACCAGTGCTCTTTTAATAACATATTCAAAGCAGTTTCACTCTCTGAACACCAAAGCCTCCAATCTGTAAAACCCACAAAGGTAAAACCTACAGATAGCACACTAGTAATGCGATCATGTTCATTTGTGGGGAATCAACACAGGAAGTCATCTGCACATGATGGGATGTGACTCACATGAACTACAGGTTGTATAATTATGTTATGTTTAAATTATATATATATATATATATATATATATATATATATGTATATATATATATAAAAAGATCTTGAGTAGATTTTCTG
>JAOUQZ010000017.1:16735875-16746440 GCA_028564935.1 Neosilurus hyrtlii
TATAAAAAGATCTTGAGTAGATTTTCTGTAAAACAGTGCTCGATACGTCGAAGTAGAGCTAAATATATATATATATATATATATATATATTTATATATGTGCTGAGCTTTTAAAAATGACACCCGGACAGCGCCGCTGCGATCCTGAGAAAGAGGTGGAAGACGGTTGTTTTAGCCGACCTTGGAGCTCTATGAATGAGAGCAGTAATTAAAATGTTCTTAAAATGTTTCTTTATGCAGACACTTAGAGCTTTATTTTTCATTTTTATTTTTCTAATACGGTTTTTGACATGCTGAATTTTTGATCTTACTAACTTTAAGGGAACGACTTTTTACAGCTGTTCTAACAAGTGAAAACAGCTGCTTGTTTTACAGATGCTCCACAGCATTACACAGAACTATATGTACATGTTGTATTTGATCACATTTTTAGTGTTAGTGTTTTTAAATTAAACTAAAGTTAGTGATGTCACTGAAAAACATTAAATAATCACGCCACACTGCTGTTAATTATTTTCCTTACACCACCATACCCTGAGTATTTTATCACACATACAAATTAGTAACTTAAACGGATCTGATAACCGTAGCTGCTCCAGTGCTCAATAAGGATACGATGGAAACCTACCTGCTGATCCTGGTTCATGGCCAGACAAGAGCAGGACACGCCAAACTGGAAGAGGAACACGATGAACAGAATGACCATGTACTGGAGAGCGGTCAAGGGAAATTACACCTTCGTACCCAGAGGCATCAACACACCCACACACTTCTCATTCTTGCAGTTGGCTTGAAGTAAAAGTAAACGCATCATGTATTAAGAGCAGCGTCTCTTGATCATCACCGCCGTTTCGTTGGGTCTCTTTTCCTCTCACACGTTTCTATCACAGTTCCCGATATTTCAACTTCCTCACCGCGTTTAATTTACATACAACAAGACTGTGGTACATTTCACAGTTAGAAAAGTGAACCACGTGACTGGAAATGTTCTCAAAGAGACTAACAATCCCTCAAATCAGACATGCTGGCAAATTTGGGGTAGCATGATGTCATGTACCTGCTTGAAGTGCACTGATATTCTATAACAGAGACCTGTCAATCAGTAGTATATTAAATTTATCAATGAATAGAACCCGGTTTAATTTAACAGTTTGTTTGATTTAATGTCCGACAGTAAGTTAGTTCCTGTTCTCTCTGACGTTACTTTCCTCACACACAGGTGCAGCCTGTCAAAGTTCCAGAAAGTGTAACCGTGACGGAGAGTGCTTCCAACCAAAACATCTCAATTACCATTCAATAAATCTTTCTTAAATTAAATAAATAGTAATCACTAAGTGGTAGAATTACATTCTTAAACCTGTTTCTTTTCCTATATTAGTTTTAAATTATTACAGAGTGTGTCATACAACTTCTGGTGTACGAGCTGTTGCTATAGAAACCACCATATATTCAATCCAGTGCATGAATATCACCGTTCATGTTACAGCAGGAATTTCCCACTCTGTTAAACTAATAAAAACTCTGCATGTCTACTGACCAATCAGCTTTCAGCATTCATGACTACACCATATTACACTGCCGCAAAGTCCAATAATGTTTTTGACAATTCTTATTGATTAATTATTTTGCCGGACCCACCCAATTTATACGCTATCCTGGAGCTATCATGGACACTTTCAGAAAGCCCCGCCCCTTCTCCTAATCTCACATGCTCTTGACTCGTGGTCTGTGAGAGAAACGGAGAATTCTTTGAACATAATTATCACCAGTGTACCTTATTTATATACCCATCTGTGTATCTATCTGTTTGTCAAAAAAAAAAAAACATAGTAATATATAAAATAAGTAAATAAATACAACGATGTATATTTTTTCCCTTTAACGTTTACCCTGGCAGCACGGGGCCGTAATGGTTAGCATGTCCGCCTCACAGCAAGAAGGGCCTGTGTTCGAGTTCCGGGCCTTTCTGTGTGGAGTTTGCATGTTCTTCCCGTGCTTGCATGGGTTTCCTCCGGGTACTCTGGTTTCCTCCCACCGTCCAAAGATATGCACATTAGGCTTGGTGGCTGCTCCATATTGCCCCTAGGTGGAAGTTGTTGTGTGTTAGCCCTGCGACGGTCTGGTCGAGCTGATCAGGGTGTACCCCACCTTCGTCTCCGAGGCAGCCGCGCGACCCTAATACGATTAAATGGTTCAGTGAATGAATGAAGGCGTGTTTGTTCCACATCAGGGCAGAACCACCTGAAAATGAACCTGAACCCGAAGGCACGCTCGTTTTCCCGTCATTAAACTAGAGTTTCTAGCTAACTAAATCCACCATGATAACATTTTAATGAAAAACTCTTGCAGAGAAGAAATTTAATATTCAACGACTCTAATGGGCACTAATTTACCCTCCTGATCCCCACCCCCACCCTACAGTATTGTACATTCAGAACACGCAGACAGCACCGGTCTGAAAACGGCTGCCGGGGAGGAGTTACAAGCAAAACTCTGCAGCAGGAAACAAACAGTGTTAAAGGATACGAAGAAGAGCATGACTTGGTGGTGATGGACGGCTCCAACAAGGCCAACGATGGCGATGAGCAGCAGGAAAAAGCCCACGGCAATCACGCCTCCGATGATGTGGATACTGGATACGATCCCGAAGCCCTTCCCCCATGCCGCAACACCAATTAGGAGCAGTCCCACCAACTGACGGGCCAATCAGAGATTAGGAAACACGATTACAGCATTGAAACACTGTTTACAATGAGATTTACACCAAAGAGCAAATATGGATTCATACAAACAAATATTCTCAAAAGACACTGAAATACTGTTCATTAAATATATAATAGAAGTTTACTAGTAATTAGAGATAGAGACAGACAGACAGAGGTATACAAAAGGAGACAGGCAGACAGAGAAACAGAGAGAGACAGAAAGACAGACAGACAACGGCACAGACAAACAGAGAGAAAGGCAGAGAGACATTGAGACAGACACAGAGACAGAGACTCCATGTTATCACCGCGGTAGTGTGAAGGTGAGTCCATGACAGTTAAAAAATGGTTCCCAGAAAGGAAAGCTGATTCAAGAGCAGTACAAACACTTCACTGTTCGAGAACCCCAAACCACTTACAGAAGGATGTCTACTGTGAGCAACAAAACCAAATAAAACTTTGCAACCACCAAAGAAATCTGAAATACAACAACAATAATAATAATAATAATAATAATAATAATAATAATAAGAGTTAATTAATCCACGGGTCTGAAACAGGTACAGAGATAACACCAGGTTATTTCGGATCATGCGGGACTCTGATACTCTCATGCTGGAACTCGCACATTATTTATTAGTGTCAGCCACAGGATTCAGAAAAACTATTCCCTTTTAGATTCCATATCAGCGATTTCAGACATTAATCAATTGATAAAAACACTCCTAGTAACATCTGTCACTGAAATGAAAACAGAAGTGGACCGTGATTGTAATCTACAGAGCCCCTTTGGTGATATTGAATAAAAAAAAACAATTTTTTTAAAGCATGGCCACGCATTTCTATCTCATGGCCACGGGATAATAACATGTGGCCATGAGATAGTAAATGAGATGCCACTCAAAAGAAAAAAAGATATTGGTTTCACGTATGGGAAAGTATCACGTGTGCACGAGAAAGTATAAGCCACAGTATGTATATAAATAGAAATACGTGACTTAATTGAGCTGTATTTTAACCTTGGACTCGCCTATAAAGACATTACAGCTTTGCTTGTTCGCTGTCACCGTTATGTTATCTCCGAACGACACAAAGTTGCTTTTGAAGTCTCGTGGTCTGTTTCGGTGCAGGGGAAACACCAGCCTTGATCAGTCACCTGATCACATAACGGTGATGCCAGACAAGCAAAGCTGCAATGTCTTTATAGACGAGTCCAAGGTTAAAATACTACAGAGCCCGTAAAGGGAAACAGAAGAATATAAATGGAAATATGTGACTTAATTGCGCGGTATTTTAACCTCAGACTCGAGACCGAGTAAAACAGCATCTAAAAGTTTACAGACTGAAATGATGCTGAAGTCAACAATTTCTGTGAAAGTGACGTCACGTGGGTGTTTAAACAGTGGTGAGGTTTACTCCAAATTTTTATTTAACTGGCACATGAGAGTCAAAGAAAGACAAAGTTACTTGATAAGTAAGCATGTGTTCACCCTGTGATCTAAATTAACATCTGCCTGTCTGGAAATGACGTCATCCTTTTGCGCTTTTACTCAGCAGAGTCCTTTTGAATCACTTCCGGTGCAGAAGAGAAGTAACAGAGTAACAGTTCTCGTGATTAAATCTATAAAGTTTGGTTTACACACCGGACTGGTGAATGCTTTGAGGAGAAAAGATGAACATCAGGGCCAGGAAATTAAACATATTAAAACAGAACTTAAATGTTAATAATATCTGAGTTGTAATTTTTTTTAAATAAATAAACACTTTTAAAGACAACAGTATTATGAGGAACTGTAGCTGAACACTTTGTGTTGACGCAGTTAGCTTGACGTGGCTAAAATATCTATAAAGTTAGCTTGTTATTATTACATTTAAAACTCCCACATTGATTGTATTTGTCAAATCAAGACAAAAGTGTGTGAATAAACATTTAATACCACACACTATGTGTTTGTTTGTATTAAAAATCAACAACTTGCCATTTAAAATAAAAAAAAAAAATACCTATGCTAAGCTAAGCTAGCTATCAAGGCTCTGACTGACTAACCGGCTCTTCGTTATATTAGCATAACAAAAAGCTAATAACACTAGCTGTGCTGCTTAGCCAGCCCTCGTCATCATATTTACACAAGTGCACTTCTTATCTTCCCCCCTGAACTCCGTTATATGTATATATACTTCAACAAACTCTTCACCAGACAAAACAATGCTAGCTAAGCTAGGCCGAAGCTAACTAGCAAGTCCATGACTCACCATGTAAACGACGTTGAGGGCGCAGAGAGCATTTTTCGAGCAGGTAAATCCTCCGCACACCATCATGAACCCTGAGGCATTTAATCTACACCCAACAACTCCTCTTCTCCCGCTGTGAACTGATCACCGAGCCGCTCTGTGCTAACAGTTAGAGTCACAGAGCTAACAGGATGCTGAATCCGGCCTGCGAGAGCCAGAGATGTTCTACAGATTACAGAGAGGTGCCACTCCGTAACACTGAGCGCGGAGCTGCGCAGTGCACTGTGGGTAAACCAGAGCTACGGCCTGATAGGTCCGCAGTACCCTCTGTTTTTTTCCCCATTCTAAAACAAAAAAACAAAGATACAGAAGATATCAAAATATTTTCTGTTTGATAATTTTTTTTAATTAATATGGCTCAATTTTATTTTAATCAGGTATTCACTGCAAAACAGCACACACATGTTGCGTAAGCTGACAACAAAAATCTGCCTCCATGTGTGTTTTCATTCTGAAGTCATGTTTGATCACACCAAATGGGGACGACATGGTGGCGTAGTGGTAAGCACGTCCGCTTCACAGTATGAAGGTCCTTTGTTCAAGTCCCGGTGCTTGTGTGTTTCCTCTGGGTACCACAGTCCTAAGACATGCACATTAGGCTAACTGGCTGTTCAAAATTGCCCCTAGGTGCCCCTAGGAGTGTGAATGGTCATCTGTGCTCGCCCTGCAGTGGTCTGGGGAACTGTTCAAGGTACACTTTCTCCCAGAGTCGGCTCGTCACAACCCTAGTAAAACAAAACAGTTTGGAAAATTATGAAAAAGTGACCTTTCCTTGAAAGTGTGCCACAAAGCATGTTATTGGTGGGGTAATTTGCAGTTCCAAATTGCCCCTAGTTGTGAGTGTGAATAGTTGTGTGTGGCTTGGCACTGTGATGGACTGTGATGGATGTGCCACGCCTTCAACCAGAGTCGGCTGACATAGCCTCCAGCCTCCCTGCCTTCACCTCCATGCAAGTGTATCTTTCATTTGCTCTATCAGAGAATGCATACTTTTACCTGAAACTGCAGCAGAGCAATAGCAACAAACAAAAAGCTAGCAAATTAGCAACAAGCTAGCCAGCAGATAATCATGAGATAATCGTGTTAGCAATGAGCTGTCCGGCTAACATCAGTCATAACTCTCAGTTGATGACTTCCTTCTCAAAGCACTGATTATTATGGTCACGGTTATAGATTTGACCAAGTCCTGTATCAAATACTGAGTGTGTATAGTTTAGTGTAGGGACAGGAACTCTGTGTAGAGCTTTAAAAGGGAGGTGATGTTATGTGACTAAATATTCTCGAACATGTCGTATGCTTATAGAGCAGCTACTAAAAATGAACCTGAATGTCAGTAATTTCAGAAATACAACCTTCAACCTCCCATGCTACAAATGATTTGTTTCCGTGAGACCATGCAAACTTCACACAGAAATACCCAGGGGCTCCAACCAAGGACCTTCTTGCTGTGACCAGGACTTTCATGCTATCTACTACCCCACTTCTTTTTTCCTAGTAAAGGGATTTGCTAATTTCCCAGCTCGTTGTAGCTGACACTTGTTCACTAGAGCCATTCATGAATAACAGGTTTCGCTTGTCACCCGGATGGTCCAAACTCTGGTTGCCTAAATAACCTTCTTGTGTATTTGTCACTCGAAATACGTCTAAGTGGAACAAGCAGTGACTTTGTAGTTTGTTACAAGACCAAAAATATTGCTTGTGTATGACTGGCAGCCTGTCCATGGTGTACCCCACCCTCTTTTCACCCAAAATCAGTGAACTTCTCCTGCAACCATAACGGATAGGAGGTATAGATAATGGATAGATGGATGGAATTCTGCAGTAATAACCTTTACAGTCTTCCCACAAATGGTAATAAACATAAATGCCAATGAAATCCATTGGTCAGTGCAAAGTGTGGACTTCATATTAAAACAGGAGCTAATACTTTGCAACGTCCAAATATCACTAGAAGAACTATGTCAAAAATATCCCTTGTTTTGGAAGTGAAAACAAATTGAGGCTCATTTTACACCAGACAAAATAAACATATCTCTAAACATTGTAAATATGTGCAATATTTGTGGGGTTTTTTTTACATGGCAACCAGAGTATGCACATTCGGATTGGCTATTGTGCGCTCTGTAATCCTCAGTACGGACCAATCAATTAATTTATTTCTCAGCCTGCCAGCAGGTGGCCAAAAAATAATAATAATAAATGTTCAAATAAAGTTTTGAACCCTAACCCTAACCCTAACCCTAAAGTTTCCCCCGTTCATTTTTAAGTAGTTCATTACAACACATCACCACTGCCTGTGTAAAAACAATTTGTTCCTGAACGACTTGACACCTGTGGGTGCAACTTACTGTCTGAACACTGTTGGTGACAAGCAGGTGGGATTATGTGTGCAGAATAACATCCATGAGGGTTATTATTTCATTTCAGGGCCTTTCTTTTCCACCGGTTTGCTTGCTGCTTGCCCTCTTGCTTCCTGCGTCCCACTGACTTAAGAAAGAGACCATAGGAAAGTGGGTGCAACTTGTTCTGGAAGCAACTTGTTCTCACTGCCCCTATAAAATCAGAGTTTAGAGTTGCTAACTTGCTTAGCCTAGAGTATGTTTTGGGAGATGAACGAAAGCTTAAGAACTTGTAAGAAATTAAGGCCAAGGTGGGAAGAACATGCAAAACCTGGTACCGGCACAGTGGTGTACTGGTTAGCACGTCACCTCACAGCAAGAAGGTCCTCGGTTTGAATCCCGGGCTCGGCAAGGGTGAAGCCGTGCAGTAGTCTCGGGGTTTACTCTGGTTTCCTCCCACACTCCAGAGACATGCTTGGGCTAACAGGCTGTTCCAAATTGCTCCAAGTGTGAGTGGGAATAGTTGTGTGATTGTGTGTTGGCCATGCATTGGTCATTGTTCAGGATGTACCCCAGCTGTGCACAGTGTCAGCTGAGATAGGCTCCAAATAGATAGACTCTGTAAGCTAAGATCAGGATAGAAATGAGGATTCTGGAGTTTTGAGGCAGCACAGCTACCTCAAGTTATCAGGGAATGAGGGAATATAACCTTTAAAGGAGTTCCCTAGAAGGACCAATCAAAAAAAAAAAGGGGGTAAGTGTGTATTTATAGGTAAATGGATTACATTTCCCAGCATGTTTCCAAAGAAAGTCTATAAGGTTAATAAGTACCAGGGCATTTTAACCATGAAAGACAAATATTTATATACTGTACATATAAATTCATTTTCCTTTTAAAATATTATACAGTGAGTAGTGTGTACTTATTTAACTGCTGAATAAACTAAACAAGCACATTTTCTCGTCTGGGGTAAGTGCTGAGAAGAAGCAAAAGTACCCTTTGATGCGTTTTTTTTTTTCCTTTCAGTTGAAGTAAATTCACCGCAAAGTCCTGTTTGTGAGACTCAGAGTGTGCGAAGCTTTGTGAAATCAGGAAGTGAACTCAGATGCACACAGAGGAAATTCATGCAAGCTGAATTACGTTTCTGCTGCACTTCATACCTGACGTCGAAATGACTCGTTAGAAGGGAGAGAGACAGAGAGAGCGAGAGAGAGTACGGAACAAGAAGTCGAACGTACCGATGGGTTGCAGGGATAGAGTTGGACATTTTGGCCAGAGTCACCTGAATGAAGATGCATAGTTCTACCAAGGTGGCGCATTCGAGTGCAATTCGGGCTGAAGTCAAGCGCCATGAAAGCCTACAGAACACTCTGAATAAAGTGTTGAAACAACTGGAAAGGGTTGAGGACCAACAGCTCAGGACTGGACTCAAGGTGTACATCCACGGCGTGCAAGGTGAGTCCAACGGCCGCTGTTTTATCTCATGTATTTATCTATTTATTTTTCATCTTACCTGGTAATCAAGTCTTGCAAGACAGCAAAGATATGCTCAAGTGTCTCTACGGCAATCTTGAAATTACCAGGACATTACCCAAAATATTTCTAAAGAGTAAACCATTGAGGAGTTGGAACTACAGAGCATCACTGAGTTCGATGTGATTTAGAGAACTGTACGCTGAGTCTTCACTATCTGGGTCACGTCACCTTGCTGGCGCCTCTGGGCTGAAAAGGTTCATAGTAATTCATCCAACATCATGATGAGAGCTTCTATCCAAAGAGGATCCGAGCACTACAGCACCAATGGAAGAAGTTTGGGGGTCAAAGTGGAGACTATGATGAGATCTTAACCACATTTGGTCAAATTCGACCCTTGCATCATGGTCAGCCTATGAACTTTTCAGCCCAGCCTTGTAGGTAGAGGCGTCAGGTGTTTCTGTGCGGACTTACTTATTTTCTCTGTATCTTCTTCCCTGTATGCGTTGAGCTCTGATTCAACAATGAAGAACATGTTCAAAAAAATGGAGATTGTAACAGCGTGAAACATCCGGTGTCTGATTATGTTCTGTCTGTAAGTACAGGGTGGCACGGAGGTGTAGTGGTTAGCACATCTGATTCAGAGCAAGAAGGTCCTGGGTTCGATTCCCGGACTCGGCGTGGGCATTTCTTGTTGTCGCCATGCTTGCACAGGATTCATCCGGTTTCCTCCAACAGTCTAAAGACATGCACGTTGTTCCAAATTGCCCCTAGGTGTAAGTGTGAATGGTTGTGTGTGTTGGTCTGGCGAACTGTTCAGGGTATACCCTACCTTCGCCCAGTGGTGGCTGAGATAAGCTCCACCCTAGTAGCATTAAGTGACCTGGCAAATGAGTGAGAGTGAGTGATTGTGTGAGTATATTTACTTGACGGTACACAGGGAGTATCTGTTGCTTGCAGCCTTTAACCTGGAAGTCTGTGGATGAGTGTAATATTGCATAAACGAGCAAATGCTGTCGATCCTAGTCTACGATTCCTGTAATCGTTCATCAGCCAGGCTACTATAAGGCATGTGCTCCCTTTTGTCGCGACGACTCATCTGTAAGGGTCACATGACATTCATTTTACCTTACAGGTTTTCGTGCTGATTATTTTCTGTCTCGTTTAAAACTTCTGTTAGTGTTGAGGGAGGAAAACATCATCAGTATCAGAGTGAGGTTATCTCCCAGAAACCATGTACTGGTAATGCAGCATTATCAGCCGCATCACTTCCTGCGTGCATGACAGGCTCAGTACGGCTCATCGAGACTGCAGAAATGAGTATCCATTACGTTATTAGCTGATGGGTCCCTTCAGTCTACATACTTAATCAGGCTTGTGGATGAGAACGTTAAAAGGTTTGTGTTGCAAGATTATCTCTAAAACGTTGTCTTGGTAGCAAGCTTTTGTATGGGCCCACTTCCTGTCTCGCTGCCCCAAAAGCCACTTCCTCTCCATTTCAGACACCATCTGTCACGCCAGCTTTCGGCTCCATATTTCAAATAAAATAAACAAACAAAAATATGTAACATTTACTAATATCATAGAGTTGTTGTTATTTAGTCTTATCTTTGCTCGCATTCTTTGTAGCGTTTGCGGGAAAAGAGACGGACATTCAGGGTCATTTACATTTCAATTTCACATTACCAGATGCACACACACACACACACACACACACACACACACACACACACACACACACACACACACACACACA
>JAOUQZ010000017.1:16746540-16761876 GCA_028564935.1 Neosilurus hyrtlii
CACACACACACACACACACACACACACACACACACACACACACACACACACACACACACACACACACACACGTGTTCGAAAAGGGTCGAGCGGTCAAAGGATCCTATGACAGTGGTTAATTTGACTTTCATAAGGTCGTTGAGACCCACACACCATAATTCACTTCCTCCTGCGACGACTTCCTCTCCTGAGTGTAATTAGACTCTTCTAGCTGACAACAGCATCAGATTCATGACAGACACACAAAACACTATTTCCGCTATACACTTTTTCTTGATTTAAAAAATTTAGCCAATGTTTATTGACTAGGATCACCGGTGAACTCAACACCAGCGTTGTGTCATTAATGATTGACACCTAATATACATCTAAGTGGTGGCTCACACAGATCCACAGATCCTTAGATGAAGAAAAAAACACCAAAGTGCTACGGTGTGTTACAGTACTCCTGGAGGTGTTTAATAAATATCACGAGGATATAAAGCTATACTAACTTAATGAAATCCCTGTAATGATTGTTTGAGTTCAACATCCCAATAAAAATGCTTTCCCTGTGTTATTTAAAGGGAAGATATTGTGCTTTTTCCACTTTCTTGACCCATACAGGGTCGAATAGCCGTGTTAGACGACGCCAGAGTGTCCAATAATGACGTTAGTGCATGTTTAAGTTTTCCCTCTGGGCTGTTTGAGCGGGCCGTAAAACACAAGGTTTGTTGGGGGGGCTCCACTAGTGAATTACGGCGGTGGTGTAGTGGTTAGCACGTCCGCTCACAGCAAGAAGGTCCTGGGTTCGAGTCTTGGGCTCAGTGTGAGCATTTCTGCGTGTAGTTTACATGTTCTTCCTGTGCTTGCATGGGTTTTCTTTCGGGTAGTCCGGTTTCCTCTGACAGTCCAAAGACATGCACATTAGACTAATTAGCTGTTTCAGATAGACCCTAGGTATGAGTGTAAATGTGAATGGTTGTGTTTGTTGGCCCTATGATGGTCTGGCGATCTGTCCAGGGTGTACCCCGCCTTCACCCAGAGTTGGCCGAGATAATTTCCAGCCTCCCTGCGACGGTAGTAGGATTAAGCAGTTCGGGAAATGGATGTATAGTGCATCACAGTGTGTTGGGCTTTCTGATTAGCTAGCCCTCTTCCACTGCACAACTTAGCCCATCCTGGTCTGCCTTCCAGCGAACTCAGAGAAGAGTCTACACAGAAAGCGGAAATATCTAAATATAAATGGGAGGAGGAAGCCAAACATACAGTCCAGCATGCACACTCAAAGTCAGCGTTTCAGGGGGTTTAAGAGAGCAAAGTTAGAAATTCGACTTACAAAAATAAACACAGTGGGTTCGATACTGATATAAAACTTCTATGTATAACAGCTTTTAACATAAACAGCTAGAATTCAAGGATACTTGAAGTGCAGCACGAGCATTATTTAGCTGTAAAGTGCTGCAGCATTTTTACTGCCGAACTGCGGGCATCCACATGCTGATGTTTCGCATTTACTGTAAACCCAATCTTACCATGAGTCTGTGGTAATTTGCTGAAAGAAAGAACTGGTATGTATACTGTATGTAAAACACACTTCCCATCAGCAAGCAGCAAGACTGATTCAATAACCACTACCTGTTTAAAATACGGTACTACACAGTTAAACCATTAAGGACTAAATTCTTCACTGGCAATTTTAACTACAACCTTTTTTCACATTGTGTGTGTGTGTGTGTGTGTGTGTGTGTGTGTGTGTGTGTGTGTGTGTGTGTGTGTGTGTGTGTGAAATATGGCAAACTGTTAAATCAGGGCTAGAAAATACCTAGAAAAATGACAGTGGCAACAGGAAGTGATGTTCCAACTCCACGTCATCGTCTTGTATCAGTAACGAATGTCTTGCTGCATGTTGTCACATGACATACATGTGGCTGCCAACACTGAGCAGTCGGGATGGTAGCACTTTTATTATAGTTATATGAATATATATTGTATTCTGGTATTTGTAAGCCATTTCTTTTTATATATTCACCATTCTGTCAGAACTGTACACAGATTGTGGTCTGAAGAAGGAAGTTCTGTTACTCGACTGGCTGACTGCACGGAGAACTTCCTACTCTAGAACCTTAACCCTAACCATGTGCATATGATATGTTAATTTGTCTCAAATCTGCCTTCTGTGAAAGAACAAGCAATCAGTCCACCCTCTGTGCTACAGTGTATACAAGTAAAGGTCATATCCTCCAACAAATGACATATAAACACCTTCAGACAATAAAATTAGAAACCAGTGTTCCAGATTAGGGGCCACTGAGTAAAAATTCCTGCAGGTGGAGCTACCATCCATTCATCCATCCATCATCTCACTCACTCTTTTGCCAAACCGCCTGATCCAATTTTGGTCGCAGTCGACACTAAGTGAAGGGGGGTACACCCTGAACAGCTCACCAGTTTGGAATAGCCAATTAGCCTAATATGCATGTCTTTGGACTGTGAGGGGAAACCCGAGTACCTGGAGGAAACCCACGCAAGCACAGGAAAGAAATGCAAACTGGGAAACAGAAATGCCGGGGACTCAAACCCAGAACCTTCTTGCTGTGAGATGGACGTGCTAACCACTAAACACTAAACACTACAGCCGCCCATCCTTTTTCTATGATGCTTATTCCCAGGGTCATGTGGGAAGCCAGAGGCAATCCCAGGTGACTTTGGGGAATAGATGGGGTGAGTTGTCAATC
The DNA here is from genome assembly GCA_028564935.1 of Neosilurus hyrtlii. NCBI lineage: Eukaryota > Metazoa > Chordata > Actinopteri > Siluriformes > Plotosidae > Neosilurus > Neosilurus hyrtlii. Next base: position 16,749,258 of record JAOUQZ010000017.1, read on the forward strand.
TATTACAGGGCTAAGTAGTAACTTGACCTAATTTGCCTGTGTTTGGATGCTGGTTGGAAATCGGACAACCTGCAATACACCCATGCAAGCTTGGGGAGATCATGCTAAATCTACAAAGCAAGGCCCAAGTTCAAACCTAAAATCTCGGGTTAAACCTGACATCCAGGGTCCAGTGTTCTTCTTGCTATTGAGGCATGTGAAGAATCATCAAGCCAGGATTTAAACTCTCCAAGACCTTCAGAAAAAAGGTTGTCTGGCAGAAATATCTCTAAATTATCTGAAATTAATTTGTCTGCCCCAATAAATGAAGAGTATTTGATGCTAAAGGAAGTCTCCAAGAACCACAAAATTTCATCACAGTAACTCTTGGTGTGAAAGTGCTTACGTCTACACTCAGAAACTGACTGAACAAATTTGATCTGTATGTGTGAGGTGTGCGCTTCAGCTTTGCATGTGGACAAAGAGGAAGGTGTTTCTCACTCCACAGTCACTACACACTTTTTTTTGTTGGTTTTTGATTCGAATCAGTGACCCTTCAGTCTCAAACCTGCATCGCTATCCATTAGGCCAAGGTTGCCCCATTATATCTATTACATCTACTGATTTTTTTTGTGGAAAGAATGATCATAAAGACTTAATTTCCTTGCAGTTTTCAATCACTTACTCATTTTCAGAGCCACTTAATCCTACTACCAGGATCGCACGAAGGCTGTGCCTATCACTGGGCAAGAGCCAGCTCTCCAGACCATCGTAGGGCAACACACACACAATCATTTACGCTCACATCCACAACTAGGGGCAATTTGGAACAGCCAAATAGCCTAATGTGCATGGCTTGGGACTGTGGGAGGAAACCATGGTACCCAGAGGAAACTCAAAAAAAAATGCCCAGGAATTGAACGTAGGACCTTTTTGCAGTGAGGCGGACGTGCTAACCACTAACCCCCGTGACGCCTCCTTGCGGTTTTGTTCAGGTATATCACTTTTCTCTACAGTAAAGTTTGCTTTTTTATGTACTCATTTTTTCTATATACTATACATTAAAGTACTTTTGTGCAAGCACAGTGCGTTAATAATGCAGAGGCTCAGGTGCAAAAATGCCAGGATGAACCCCCTGTAATCCATCGTATTTTTCTCTTGAGTGTTGAATCGATACTTTAGTAACTGAAAACGCTGATGAATTGAAGCAGTAATGATTAGTTCTAAATAAACCACCAAGTGGTCATTCAGTGGCAGCCACAAATCCTGAAAAAGTACCTAATACAGTATATGCAGTGGGCTTTAAAAAATAAATAAATAAATAAAAGCGCGAAGGGCCCAGATACGGCTGATATAGAATACACAGAGATACTAGACCGATCCGATGTAAGGGGGAGGAGTTTAAGCTCCAAAATACCTTGGTAACAGGCTGCCTCAGCATGTGGGAGGGGGGTGTTGGGTGGATACCACAGTTTGCAAACCACGTTCACTGATAAATGAAGCACCCTGCTGTTTGTATTTAAAAAACTAAGTAGTCTTTCTTCTGATTTAGCTGCCTTGATTAACTGGTCATAGATTTTTTTTTTCTCATTTGCTGATTACTTTTTCCATGACTCCTCCTCTTTGCTTCACCAGCATTTTATTGGCTTCCGCTCCCTGAAGTGGTATGCCTGCCTCTTCCCACAGCACATCGTTGCCTATCCATTTTTCCAGTGTGTGGGTGTGTGTGTGTGTGAGAGAGAGAGAGAGAGAGAGAGCGAGAGGTGAGAGAGAGAGAGGGGATGGAGAGAGTGAAGAAGAGAGAGAAAGACAGGGAGGGGGGATTTCTGTGGAAAGCAGAGGCTGTGTGCTGTCTGGCTGTTGACAAGGGCAGGAAGGCAGAGGGAGAGGAGCGAGATGGGGAGAGGAGCGAGGTTTTCCAGCTCTGATCTGTGGAGTGTGGGCACTATGAAGAGCATCTAGCGCAGAGACTGGAGAAATTCCTCTGCTCAAGGCAGATTTGCAGCTACGGTGAAGTTTGCGTTGCACAAGGATCCCAAGGATGCGCTTGCACCAGATTCTGAGATACTGAGAGTCTGCAGTATGAAAATCCATGCTGCCTGGAGGAAATCTTAGATCCGGAGAAGCGTAATGGATACACCGTCCATGCCGAGCCTGGAATTACAATCTCTGGATTTACACTAAGGTTCTCTGTTTCATGTGTCAGGTAGTCTTCTTTCTTGCTTAACCTCTCTTTATCTCACATGGTGTACAGCTCCAAACAAAATGCCTTAACCTACAGGCAAAATCCAAGGTGCAATTTTTCTGTCCATCACACTAGATATACATGTGTCATACGCTGGAATCCCGATCACAGGGGAATGATGATCAAGAGGTTTTAAGGCAAGTGGAAGACTAACAGTTACGCTAACGAGCACAAAGGACACAAGTAGCAATTTGGTCCTATCCACGCAAAGAAACCACAGTCGACTCACAGTCATCTCTCCTATAATACTCATCAAAATGTCTTTCAGTTGGGATCAAAACAGAATACCTGATCAGCAAAGATTGGTTTAATCTATGTCTGTGTCTATGTATCTACCCATCTTGGACCTCATGGAGCAAACTGGTGTATCACAGCATAAAACCACCTACCTCATCTCCCTAACCTTGGTGAAGGTGGAGACAACTGAGGACCATGGGATGGAAAAGGCCAGGCAAAGTGTGGAGGGGGTGACAAGTCCGGTCGGAGGAAAACAAACATCCCCAAAAACAGACTTAAGCAACCGGGATCTGAAGCAAGACGAGGTCACTGAGCCAGACAGGAAAGGTACCCAGCTTCAAACAGAGCAGGAAACACTTCCAAGCCCCAGGGACCATAAAGCACTTTTTACAGATGGTGCACATCCCAGTGACAGGCAAAAATCAATAACCTCATCCGCTGCAGAAAATGGTGGGATAAGAGAAGCCACAGGAACATCTCAAACATCTATAGCCAAGGATGCAGCTGAAACAAACCAAGGCCCAGCCACAAGTGATGATGTAGGACGTGTTAACAAGCGTCCTGTTTCCCTCCTTAAGACGCACGGTGGTGCCCTCAGCGGTCGGGAAATAAGGGAGGCCCGAGATAGCATCCATGCTTCTTCGAAGAGCCTGGATCGTAAGGACAGCAGGAGCAGGATCCAGTCCCCTGCCAGCCCTGCTCCCAGCACATTTAGAGCCTCCTGGGCTGTGTGTGAGGCCAAACCCAATCTGGAAGATCAGAAAGGACGCACTAGGGTTAAGGTGTCTACAGAAACTGTGATAGCTATGCGGACCCAAAGCCCGAGAGCAGAGAGATTGAAGTCAGGGTCTACGTCTCTTCCAGCTCCAGTCACGGTGGTCTCCAAGCCGCAACGCAAAGGCAAGAGTCGTACCCTGGACAACAGTGACCTGAACTGCCTGTCTGAGGACTTTCTGAAAGGAAAAGGTGGTCAAATGACATCAGACATCAGGACAGGTCAGTTACAGGGGACCTCGACTCGTGACCGAAAAATGCTCAGATTTATTAGTGGCATTTTTACCAAGAGCACTCAAATACCATCCAGCGCTGGTATGGGACCCCAAGTTCCTAGCTCCTCACAGAGAGAATCCAGTGAGGATGAAGGTAGGAAAGCAACATCTCCACATCCATTCATGATTTCAACTCTCACAATGTAAAATATGTGCATGCTAATAAACAGCATATTGCATGCTTGTGGCCCACATCCAAAAAAAGGACACTTTTGCTTTCCATACTTCCATTTCCATTCATTTCATTTCATTTTCTGAAGCGGTCATGAGGAAGCTGGAGCCTATTTCCACCAACTCTGGAACAAGACAGGGTATGCCTTGAACAATTCCCTAGACCATCACAGGGCCAACACACACAACCATTCTCACTCACACACAGCTCCTGGGGGCAATTTGTAACAGTCAGGTAGCCTAATATGCATGTCATGTCACTGTCAGTGAAAACCAGACTACCTGGAAGAAACCCATGTAAGCATGGGAAGAACACACAGAAACTCACAGATATGCCCTCTCCTAGACCAGGACCTTCTTACTGTAAGGTGGACGTGCTAAGCACTACACCGCCATACCACCCCATGGGACAATCTGGCCTGTCCATTTTATTGGTAAAGAGACAAGAAGAATATGTTGCTTCTGTGTAATGTAATGGTTAGCACATCCGCCTCACAGCAAGAAGGTCCTGTTTTCAAGTCCCGAGCTTGGCGTGGTCCTTTCTTTGTGGAGTTCCATGTTTTCGCCGTGCTTGAGTGGGTCTCCTCAGGGTACACTGGTTTCTACCAACAGTCCAAAGACATGCACATTTGCTTGCTGGCTGTTCCAAATTTCCCCTAGGTGTGAGCGTGAAGGTAAATGGCTGTGTGTGCTATTCAGAGTTTTCCCTGCCTTCGCCGAGAGTCGGCTGAGATAGGTTCCAGCCTCTTTGTGACTCTAATAGGATTAAGCAGTTCGGCAAATGAATGAATGAATAAATGTCTTAGCAGTCCTGGTGCCTGATTAAAAACAATTTAAATAGCAAATGAATTTGATAGTACTTGTGCCAAAGCCTGTGCATTTCCAGACTAACATGGTCTAATCTTTTCTTTGATGTTCCACCCACTCCCTGTTCTCATCCCAATTTTTTATTTATTTATATTTTTTGTGGCAGTTTCTATTCATTCCACCCTGCGATCTCCAGTTTCCATACCAGTCATTGTTACTCCCTGATTTATTTTCGCTAAACCAGTAAGCAAGTGTTGAAACGTCACTTGTACCTTGAGGATAAAATACTTTGTATTTGGCAGACCATCAGTGAGACGCGTGATTTATATTTAGGAGATTCCTTTAGCTATACTGTTACAACTGGCAGTATGATACATTTTTTCCAAGTGTTGGTTAAATTATTGCATGGAGACCTTTTTGTTATCTTAATGAACTTTGCTAACGCAACTGGTTATTTACATAAAATCGTAAAATCACGTCATATAAGAACAAAGAATCTGCCTGTTATCATGAAATACATAAATACGCCTCAATAATGTGTCGGTAAATATTTGCCTGTTTCGTGTTTGTGTGTGTGTGGGGTCCATGAATTGCGTGCACTGATATGTGTGTAAATGTGTGTCTGTGTGTAAACTCAACGCATGCGCGCACAAAAATATTTACGTATGTGTCCTCCGGGCGAGCTGACAGAGCAGCTGGAGGTGGGGTTGTCATGGCAACAGGCAGACGGAGCTGCCTGTTGTATGGCTGCATGATGCCACTGAGAAAGTCCCCAGCCCAATGAATGAGAAAGAGCAGGGTTGTATATGTGTGTGTGCGTGTGTGTGCGTGTGTGTGCGTGTGTGTGTGTGTGTGTGTGTGTGTGTGTATACGAGCACGCGTGTGAGTCTTTTGAAAAGCGTCCAAAAAAGGGAGGGAATAAAAAATGCAGGCTTTTGAATGTGACACATAGGGCATTCTTTTTCACCCAGGCCTCCGGATACGCGGCTGTATATAGAAGGCTCGGTATCTGCATAAGGGTCCTACTGTCTGGCCATGTCTCATAATGCCCTCATAGAAGCACACTGAATTTGAGTGGGCGGGATTCTGAGGAGGGGACGCTCCCTTTATGTAAAGGACTGGTGTTTTATGGAGGAAGTGGCGGATACCGGTTTTAATAGTCTTTCTTTATCTCAACCTTTTGCCCACGAGTTGAAACCAGACAGCACATATAGCCTTGAAGGTGCATCATCCCACTTGCTGTGTAGGTCATGAGACAAAGCAGCACAGCTGCCTCTTGACACGTCCAAAGAAAGGCACAGCTGGACAGTCGTGGATATGATGAACACAAGGAAGACAGCAGAATACTTCATCAGTCATTAGTGACAGTGAAACAGCTGTGGCTGAGCCAGTCTTCACAGAGAAAGCCAGAGAGACAGGGAGAGAGTATCTGGAGCCTGAAAGCTGTTACCCCCTGCTTCCCGTTACAAGAATATAAACACCTTACCCATGCCAAATGATTACAGGAACTGGTTTTAACCATTCCTGAAACTATATGACATTTGCAAACAGGGAACAACACTATGCTGAAGGCTGGATTGTAAAGAAAAGCAGTCATGTGATTTGTTATTCCATCGTTCATTTGCTTCCATTTACACGTTGCATAGTGGTTAACATGTCCGCCTCACAGCAAGAAGGTCCTGAGCTTGAGTTTCTGTGTGGAGTTTGCATGCTCTCTGCATGCCTGCCTAGGTTTCCTCGGTGTGCTCTGGTTTCCTCCGGCAGTACAGAAACATGCACGTTGAGCTAATTGGCTGTTCCAAATTGCCCTTAGGTTTGAGTGTGAGTTCGATAAGTTGTGTGTGTTGACCCTGCAATGGACTGGTGAGCTAAATAAGGTGTACCCCATCTTCTAGTTGGTTGCGATAGGCTTCAGTCTCCCCACGACCTTAGTAGTATTAAGCGGATTGTCAAATAGATGGATGGAAATTGCCCTAGGTGTGGATGTGAGTGTGAATGGTTGTGTGTGTGTTGTTGCCGAGATGGACTGGCGATCTATTTAGGGTTTACCCTGCCTTCACCCAGAGTCGGCTGCGATAGGCTTCAGCCTCCCTGCGACCCTGGTAAGATGAAACAGTTTGTAAAATAGATGGATGGCTGGAAATTGCTCCAGGTGTGAGTGTGTGTGTGTGTGTGTGTGTGTGTATGTGTGTGTGTGTGTGTGTGCGTGTGTGTGTGTGTGTGTGTGTGTGAATATTTTAGCACTGAAATGGGCTGGCGAGCTATTTAGGATACACCCCACTTTTACCCAGAGTCAGTTGAGAGACTCCTCCTTCCCTGCGACCCTGGTAAGATTAAGCAGTTTGACAAATGGATGGATGGGTGAAAGAAAATTGCCCCTAGATGTGAATGTGTGTTGGATCCGAGAATTTTTTCAGGGTGTTCCCCATCCTTCACCCAGAAACAGATGAGATAGGCTCTAGCCTCCCTGTGGGCCTAGTTTGATCAAACACTTTGGGAAATAGATGAATAGATGGATGAATGGATGGATGGATGTATGGATGGATGGATGGATGGATGGAAATTGCAGCTAGGTGTGAGTGTGAGTGTAATTGGTTGTGTGTCTTGGCCCTGTTATGGACTGCCGAGCTATTTGGGGTGTACCCTGATTTTGCCCAGTCGGCTGAGGTGTTAGTGACCCTGACAGGATTAAGCTGTTCAGCAAATGAATAAATAATTCTGACACGTAGGTAGAACAACGTTTTTATGTGGTAGTTAAGGAAAATTTTGCTTTTTCGAACTGTGAGCATTACGTTAATAAAATATTCCTTTTATTGTTTTCAGTCAATTTCAGTCTTTATGTCTTTTAACCTTTCTGCAGCTTCCTGTGCTAACAGTCAAGAATGGACCTTAAATCGTTCTATACCAGAGCTGAGACTGGTAAGATCATTTTACAATCATCACTGGAACACTGGCGCTTCTATCATTTTCCACTACAAAGAGGATTTTGAAAAGATCCTCTGCTTCTAATATGAATAACTTTTCTACGTTTATTTTTGTACAGGGGGTGCTGGGTAGCATGCGGAGTGGAAAGTCTGCCCTGGTAAACAGATTTATCACAGGAAGCTATCTTCCTCTCGAGTCTCATGAAGGTAAGAGCGCACTGATTGGCCTCCCAATCTACTGATTACGAAAAAGAAGTTGTACAGGAAACCAGTTGTGGTTAGTTATGGTTAGGCTAAGTTTTTTTTTTTTTGTACCCAGTAGTTCTTTGCACTATTGATTTACTATTGATATATATTCCCAACACATTTAAAGAGACTAGCTTTATATATGAGATCAGTACTATTGTACAGTATTGACACTGCAAATGTGTCAATTTCTACCAGTTTTCCATTATATAGTAAGATATACACAGATCAGCCATAACATTAAAAACATTACGACCACTGAGATGTGAACTGAATAGCATAATTGATTATCTGGTTGCAGTGGCACCTGTCAATCAGTGGGATGGTTTAGGCAGAAAGTGAACAGTCAGTTCTCGAAGTTCATGTGTTGAAAGCAGGAAAAATGAGCATGGGTGAGAATCTGACTTTGACAAGGGGCACATTGTGATGTGGCTAAATGACAGGTCTTGTGGGGTGTTCCTGGTACGCAGGGGTAAGTACCTACCAAAGGGGGTCCAACAAAGGACAACCGGTGACCTGAAAGAGTGTCATCAAAGGCTAGTACGTCTGCTCTGATCCAATAGAAGAGATAACAAAGTGCCAACTGCTGAAAATTTTAATGCTGGTTGTGAAAGAAAGGAGTCAGAACATGCAGCGCACTGCAGCTTGCTGCGTATGGGGTTACCTAGCTACAGCCCTCTCAGGTGCTGTTAATGTTATGGCTGATTGGTGTGTCATCAGATGTGGAAATTTATTCATATATTCAGAAGCAGTCCAAATATATTACCATAATTTAATATATGCAAAATGGCTGCACTGTTGTTTTATAGCTCCAGGGTTTCTGGCTCTAAAAACTAGTAGTAGGTGGCTGCTCTGAATTGCTGCTGGGTGTGAAGATATGGCAACCCATCCAGGGTGCATTTCAATCTCAGCCTCAGTGTTCTCAGGATAGGTTCTGGATCGCATCCAGGCTAAAAAAAAACTCTATCTAAGGCTTGGATATGATTGTCTTGATAGCAAAATGATATAGTTCCCAGTCCCATGACATCACCATGTCTGGGAGCCGGATTGGATCAGTGTTGAGCTGCTGAAAGAGACGAGTTATGACACAGAAACAGTAGAAGAGTTAAAGACTTCTAAAGAAGCACTAGCACCATGTTTAGCCTATTTTTGAGTTTCTCTCTTCTCCCTCTCTTTTCAGGTGGAAGATATAAGAAAGAGGTGTTGGTTGAAGGTCAGAGTCACTTGTTACTGATTCGAGAAGAATCCAGTCTTCCCACGGCACAGGTGTGCATACTTTAAGAGTCTCTAAATAACCATTAATGATAAAGGTCATGACCTCATACATCCTTATATATTGAATTATAGTTCAGCAACTGGGTAGATGCCGTTATCATGGTGTTTAGCCTGGAAAATGAAGCTAGTTTCCAAGACGTGTACAAGAACTTCAGTGAACTTGGAGCCCACCGCAACACTGCAGACATCCCGCTCATAATAGTGGGCACACAAGGTACAAGATTTCCAGATTTTTTTCCTGTGGATATGAATAGGAAGAATCTCTGAGGTACTTAATGTCAACATTGTGTTTTTTTTTCAGATAAAATTAGCAGCACTAATGTTCGTGTTATTGAGGATAAGCGGGTACAACAGCTTTGTGCAGATGTGCGACGTTGTACTTATTACGAAACCTGTGCTACCTATGGACTGAACGTGGACAGAGTCTTCACTGAAGGTTGGGATCACCTATATAAATAAATAAAATACTAGGGCTAGGATCCCATAAATTTCAGCTTTAAAGATGTACCTCACTGGGCTTGGGAACAGTTGGCAACTGTGGCGAATTCGCCCTTCACCTACATCTTACATTTACGACTTTTTACAGACACCCATATCCAGAGCAACTTCTCATCTGTATAATTAAGCATTTGAAGGTTAAGGACCTTGTTCAAGGGCCCAAAAGGGGAAACTTGGTGGCACATGAACCCCCAACCTTCTGATTTCTTCCAAGTAGTTGCCATGTTCGTTCACCATTTGGTGACTTCACATTCATTTGCCAAGGAGAGCATGTCCAAAATTTAGAAAAATCTCTAGCGAACATGTCTTTTCACCAAACAGGAAGGTCCTGGGTCCGAGTCCCGGGCACGTCATTTCTGTGTGGAGTTTGCATGTTCTCCCAGCACTTGTGTGGGTTTCCTCTAGGTGCTCCAATTTCCTCCCACAGTCCAAAGACATGCAACTCACACTCACACCTAGGGGCAATTTGGGATAGCCAATTAGCCCTGGCACGTCTTTGGGCTGTTGGAGGAAGCCGAAGTACCCAGAGAAAACCCACGCAAGCACACGAGAACATGTAAACTCCATATAGAAACGCCCGAGACGAGCCTGCGACTCAAACCCAGGACATTCTTGCCGTGTGGTGGACGTGCTAACCACTACGCCACCGTGCCACCCACACACAATTACTTAAGAAAAATAACTATTGATGGCTTGTTTGAAAGATTTCTGTTGAAATAGGTATCTGGTTCGAATTCCACAAGTGGGCAGAGCTGAAATTTAATCGATCCCTGGTCTTTTTTAGATGCACTTTACTTTCATTTCATAGTGCTATGTTATGTTTCACTAATCCAACTATTTACCACAGTATGTCAGAAGATAGTAGCATCTAAGAAGCAAGCCAACCTTCTAGCATCCTGCAAGTCCCTACCCAACTCCCCCAGCCACTCTGGAGCCTCCCCACTGGTGTCTGCACCATTAATAGGACAGGTACTTTCATGCAATCGTGTTAACACATGCATTTCATGTCAGTCACTGCATGGTTTGGTTAATATCTTATCAATGCTTCGATCTTTCAGGGCTGTATAGATGGCACACGCTTAGTGCACAGTAAATACCAAGTGTGTATTCATGTGTATTCATGCATCAGATGTAACTACAGACTATGATGCACAGGCAGATGTGTGGTATTCGTACATGATGGCGGAGATCTCCTGTTATATGATGATTCAAAATGTTTACATTCTCTCTCATCTCTCCTTCATTTGCCGGACCGCTTAATCCTATTATGGTCGCAGGAAGGCTGGAGCCTACAGCCGAAGGCAAGGTGCTCCCTGAAAAGCTCGCCAGACCATCACAGGGCCAACGCACACAACCATTCAAAATCACACTCACAACTAGGGCCAAACTGAAACAAACAATTAGCCTAATGTGCAGGTCTTCGGACTGTTGAAGGAAACCGGAGTACCCCAAGGAAGCCCACGTGCCGCCAAAGAAATTCCTGTGAAATTTTAACATTTATCACCAAATCCGAATTCAGTCAGTAGTCACTGAAGAATATTTTTATTTGTTGAATGCTTCATTAACTTGGAGCAAACACTCCGTCTCCACAACCACAGCCAGATTATCCAGTAAACACAGTCATTCATGTCTTCCATTCACTCACTCAATCACTCAGCTGCCGAACCAGTTAATCCTACTAGGGTCGCGGGGAGGCTGGAGCCTATTTTAGCCGACACTAGGTGACGGTGGGGTACACCCAGAACAGCCCGTCAGCACACTCACAGTCACACCTAGGCACATTTTGGAACAACCAATAAGCCCAATGTCTTTGGAAAAACATGTCGGAGGAAAGCAGAGTACCCGGAAAAAACCCACTCAAGCACAGAGAGAACATGTAAACTCTACAATGAGCCTGGGATTCGAACCCAGGACCTTCTTGCTGTGAAGCAAACGTGCTAACCACTATGCCACCTACATGTTTAAGAAAATCCAAATTTGTCATAATGTGAGATTTGCTCACAATGGCAGGAATTTCTACAGCCCCATTCTCTCTCTCTCTCTCTTTCTCTGTCTGCTCAACCCACTCATTCTGTATCTGTTCCATTTAACATCACCTCTATCCTTTCTGTCTCTCTTTCTGTGTCCTCCCCCTCTCTCAGGCCAGTAATGGGGGTCAGAGTAGTGATTATTCCTCCTCTTTGCCTTCCACCCCTGTGATAAGTCATAGAGAAATACGGGGAGTGGCAGGAGGAGAGGGAGGCTCTCAGCGAAATGTACCACGCCGTCGGACCTCCTTGTTCACGGTTAGTTTTTCAGCCTCAGTAGCTTAAATTCCCAACACATTTAAATATAGAAGGGATTGCAGGAGAAAGAAATGAAAACCTAATATTTAAAAGAGGAGATATTAGGAGAGATCAGTGAAGAGCCACTCTATCACTCACTTCATCTGTCATCTCATCCCATGTTTTGTCTTGGTCTGTCTGTGTCTTTGTGCCTCGTCAATACCTGACCTCACATACCTGCCACTGTAGCACCGTCGTGGGAGTGATAGCGAGAGGAAAACTCCGGACAGCCGAGCTGACGCAGGAGGCAGCAAACCAGTGATTATCAGACAGGTACATCCGACATTATCTCTTCAATCACCATATTTTGTTCTAATTTCTTTAGCAAGAAAGTGAAATATAAAACCATCCCAGAAAGACGCCTTTTTCCACCAAAAAGTGATGTCTCATACTTTTTAATACCACTATTCGATAAAATATTGTGATGCCAACTGTAAATTTAAATTGTCCCTCATAAAGACCTCACTCACTCATTTGTCGAACCGCTTAATCTTACCAGGGTCGTGGGGAGGCTGGAGTCGATCTCAGCCATCACTGGGCAAACGCTAGGTGGAGATACATTGGGGTGGGGGGTGGGGAGGAGTGTAATGGAGAAAGGCGTTTTTATCTCTACGCCACCATGCCGCCCATCACTTAAACCTGATTTGATTGTGATAAATTATTTTTTTTACATAAAATATTTTATAATTATTAATAATCATGTCACTCCAAATGGCACCAAGTTTCTTTAACCCAGGTTCAATAACTGAAATGGAGTGAATAAGCTTCATAATAATGCTAAAATGTCTGCGTGTATGTGTGTGTGTGTGTGTGTGTGTGTGTGTGTGTGTGTGTGTGTGTGTGTGTGTGTGTGTGTGTGTGTGT
>JAOUQZ010000017.1:16761976-16774356 GCA_028564935.1 Neosilurus hyrtlii
TGCTGTAAATAGCGCTGGCGCGCGTGCATTCATAGAAAATGAGGGGCGGGTGCGGACAAAATTTGGATTTAGCTAGGGCTTATTTTCAGGGTAGGGCTTATTTTGGACCGTTCTGCTAAAGTAAGGGTAGGTCTTATTATCGGGGAAACACGGTAGTAAACATCACCATTCTGAGGCGAGTGATAGTGTAGAACGCTTGATCTCTTACATTTCCACTTTGGTGTTGCACTACCAAGTTATTGTGCATGAGCAAGATTGTTCCTTCGGTTCCTTTGGTCATTACTGTTATTGTATACAGGCACAGAACCAAGATGTAAAACAGGTGAATAAGAGCTGGAGAGGTTATACTGAGAATTATTTGTATGCAGCCAAAATGAACTGATGGAAGAGAAAACACGTAGGCTCTTCACTAGTGAACGGGTACCTGTAAGCTAAAGCAAGATATACGGAACAAAGTCTAAGATAATATTAAGAACATTCTGTAGCCATTTTAGACTTGAGTCAAAATAATCATACAGTCATTTTTACAGTCAAGAACATCCTTTTATTCAATCAGTTAAAGGTGCTGCTCTTTTCAAACTGTTTTTCTTATTATGGAAAAGAAATTGTAATTAACACATGCATTTCACCATGAGCTCTGGAGGGCATGTCTATAAAGAGGGCAATAGCTTTTTAGGGTTAGTGAAGAAACTACAGGGCAAGGCAAAGGCTGCTGGGAAATCAATCTACTCTAAGCTTATAACCTCTACCATCACCCTATACACTCTACCAAAAAAACAAACAAACAAACAAAAAACCCCTCAGAAAGAAAAACCCCTCAAAGTTTAAAAGACGGATGGTCTGCGGAGGTAGGGACAAGGCCCTGGGAGAGTTCTGTCCACAACATTATGGCTTTATTTTCTCTTATAATCTTGTACCTTGTAATCATGGCTGATACTCTTGCTGGCTTCATATATTTAGCAAAGGGTTGCATATTTATGTGGGACAATCAGGCTGTGATTAATCTGAAGGCCTGAGATGAATTTTTTGCTGGTGCGGTCATGTTTTTCAAGGCATCTTATTTATCTCTCCAGTTCAGTTTTGACGGCATGCAGCTTATCAGTCTGGGTTTGGCTCATAGCTGCAGATTAAACTGGAATTTCGGTTTATTCTTTTTTATTTTTATTTTTTTTTAATCCATCTCTTCTCTGTTTCTGAACCCATTACATAATAAGGTGCTTAGTAATTTCAGGTAAATTTTCTTCTAAGCGTTTAAAAAAAAACTGGTCTTGTAAAACCACTGCAAAGGTGCATCAGCTCTAAAGATTCTTAGCATGGCATTGGTGCCACCTAAATACAGCATATTGGGGGAAAAAAGATAAAAATTTTTTTTGGTAAAAAAAAAAAAACAACAACAAATAAATACAATCAAAACAAGTCACAAACCTATTGGAACCCAGCAGCCTAAATTCCTTCCAAGAGGACTTCCTATGTCAACCAGTTTCTTCCTTCACTAAGATATGATTAACTGCTCCATGTCCCCTTCATACACCCTTTGATTGACATCCCGCCAGAGCCCACTGATGTAACTTGTTCACTTACATTAACTGTTCAATGGAGAAGCTGAAGAGATCGGTATGGTATACAATGTGAAGCATACAGACAAGAATAACATGTAAGCTAACTGCATTCTGCTCAGACAAAAAGTTTTTTTTTCTTTTTCTTTTTTCTTTTTTTTTTTAAAAACCCCTCCATTCAATGAAAATGGGGAAGGGTGGGAAAGAAGATGGTTATGCGACTACAGACTATTCCAGTGTCCAAGAGAGGCAGAAGACAAGGAAAAGAGTACAGAGGAAGGAAGGAAGGAAAAGCAAGACAGGAAGGACTTTTTTTTTCAGTTTTTGCATCAACAATAAAAAGAGGAACTAAGTCACACCGATTTCCTTTAGTACTATATATACTGCTTTGAAGAGCTTGAAGAAGGAGAGAATATAGAAGCGGGTTGGGGGGGGGGGTGTTCTGAAACGGGCACTGAGGATTACAAGATGGAGTCCGTGAACAAAGGCACTTTTTTAGGGACAACCTTGAAGATGCTCTGAGTCTAACACTACATCACAAAACAAATATTTAGAGTTTAGAGTAATTTACATTGGGACCGGGAGGGGGGTGTTGGTTTAGGAGAGGGGGTGGGGTTCACTTTGTAACATTCTCAGCTTTATTTTGTAAAATAATGTTCAGATTTGCCTTGCGATGGCCTGGCAAGCTGTCCAGGGTGCACTCTGCCCTCACGGGGAGGCTGCTGCCAATCTCAGCCGACTCTGGGCGAAGGCGGGGTACACCCTGAACAGCTCGCCGGACCATTACAGGGCAACACACATGCAGCCATTCACACTCACACCTGGAGTGAGTTGAAACAGCCAATTAGCCTACTGGGCATGTTTTTGCACTGTGGGAGGAAACCCGGAGGTACCCGGAGGAAACCCACAGAAGCAAACTCCACACAGTGATGCCCAGAGCCTGGGAATCAAACCCAGGCGTTCTTGCTGTGAGGGGGACGTACTAACCACTGCACCATCGTGCCGCCTATTATTATTATTATTTGTAGTAGTAATTTTAACAAAAATGAACCCCTCCCCCTGTACTAAATTCTAAACAAGAAATAGAGTATGCATGTTTTTCCTAAAATTCTTGCGTTATGATAACACTTACTTGTTTTTTTTTTAAATTTATGTATAATAGAGTTTGAATGTACTGTATTCCATAAAAAGCACCAGTTTCATTTAGTGATATATATATTTTTTGATGTGTTGCAAAACTGTTTCTTCAGCCCTCCCAAGTTCTGAGAACAAATCATTACAAATAAACATTAAAAAAAAGGAAAAAAGTTGCTATTTAAAAAAAAAAATTAAGAAAGAAAGCAAGAAAGATTAAAAAACTCCCAAAACTTACAAAGACTTTTTTTTCTCTCCGCCCTGTAGTTTAGAGTCCCGGACCATTTGGACTAGAAACAATAACAGAAGGGTATTTTTCACCCTTCTTCTAGCACACCCTCTAACAATCTAACAGACAAACACATTTCTCTACCCAAGGCATTGCACATGGCTCAATCAACATACATTATTTTTCAATTACAAATACTTCCCATCCAAACACAAAAGAACTCAAAAAGCCACATCCTTCTCCTCAACACTACTGATACGGTTTACTATAGAAGTACACTTTCTATTACATTATTCTTTTTTTTGATTATTATTTCCAGGGACGTTGCTTGTTGGGCTTTTCCTATGTTGAATGTATAAGTGGGTTTTTGAGACTGGTACAACTAAAAAATAATTCATTTCATAATTGTAATGCTGCCACACTTCAGAAAATAACTAGACTGCCACTGAGCTTATTACGCAAAACAAAAACAATGTTTATATAAATATATATGGATATCTCCTGTATATATAAAGATGTCTGTAATTACTGAGCTGTCACTTGCCACTTGTTTCGCTCCAGACATAAAAATTTCTTCCTCTATAGCTTATATGTGAGAAAAATAACCTGAATTCATGTTTAACAAATTGCATAATGGGAATACAGAGGCACTTCCATTGATTAGAAAAGAAAAGTCCATCGCCATCATTAATTCTCATTTAGCAATGCTAGTCCTCTACTACGCTGATGACATGACCGCCTTACGGCAACCACGCTTCCCTGCAGTGAGACACAGAATCGGGCAGTCCAGTTATTTTGTGAGGTCAGTGATTTGAATAATGCGGCTAAAAAAATTAAGTCGAGATTGAAAACAAACTGGTTTATGACAATTTCAGCATGACTATGTAAAGGCAGATTAGGATTGCCTGTTAAACTAAGGCTTCCCTTTAAATCAGTCAGTGGAAGGTGTTACGTGCTGTGTGTGTGTGTGTGTGTGTGTGTGTGTGTGTGTGTGTGTGTGTGTGTGTGTGTGTGTGTGTGTGTGTTTCGTCTTGCAGGGCACATTATGGAAACGCAGTGAACGCTCTCTGAACAAGGAGTGGAAGAAGAAGCTCGTCACCCTCACCAACAACGGCATTCTCACGTATCATTCAAACATAAATGTGAGAACCGATAAAGACTTCTACTAATAATGAAGGGAAAAGAGTAGGAAAAAAGGGTTTAATAGATTACATGGATTGTAATAAATTACATGGAATACTGGAACGTCTTGGGTAGCGATACATTCATTCAATTATTTGACGAACCGCTTAATCCAACTACAGTTGCGGGGAAGCTAAAGCTTGCAAATCCATCGCAGGGCCAACACACACACACACACACACAAAACCATTCACACTCACACTTAGGGGCAATTTAGATCAACCAATAAGCCTAATGTGCGTGTCTTTGGAGTGTGGGAGGAAACTGGAGTACCCAGAGGAAACCCACACATGCACAGGAAGAACATGCAAACTCCATACAAAAGCACCTTTGCCAAGCCTGGGACTCGAACTCAGGACCAGGACTAGCACTTTAATATTTTTTTCAAAAGAATGCCATGGCGGTTACGTGCTGTTATTAAAACAAAGGCGGTCCAACAAAATATCAGTGTGCTTGAATTTATTTATGTTTTTGGAGTGTATATAGCCAAGTATTTGAACACTTGACAATCATATCCATATGTTGGCCTAAAAAATTTACAAGGTTTGCCAAGGTGTGGTAGAACTAGACCGTGTGCTGCTGAGCCCTGATCCGAAAACCCCTGGGGTGAACTGGAATGCTGAATGTGCTGGATGTGTCTGATGCGAATCACATCAAGCAACTGACGTGTGTGGCTGTTTGCAGGAATATAGACAGAATACCCATGGTAAGGAGATGGACCTCCTGCGTGTAACTGTGAAAGTACCAGGAAAGCGTTTGCCCAGGGCAGCACCCCCAGCTGGCCCTACTCCTGCCTTTACTCCTACCCCTGGGGTCAATGGTCTTGCCAAAGACAAGCCGGTATCTGATGGGGGGACCTCATGTGAGTAATACAAGATGTTTCTTTAGATCATCTTAAACCTTACTCTTTATGTGGAGAGTAACTTGCCTCTTGTTTTTCCAGCAAATCTCCTTACTGTTGAAGAGGCAGCTGGCTCCGTAACGTCGTCTCATGATGAACAAAAAATCAAACGCTGTCCTTCATCCGTGTCAAATAAGGCAGTAAACATGGGTATGTCAACAGATTCTTAGGTGAAAACAGCAAATGTATAAGCACCAAACTCATAACTGGGGGCAGCACTGTGGCATAGTGGTTTGCACATTCATCCCACAGCAAGAATGCCTGGGGTCGATTCCCAGGCTCGGGCGTTTCTGTGTGGAGTTTGCCTGTTCTTCCCGTGCTTGCGTGGGTTTCCTCCAGGTACTCCGGTTTCTGCCCACAGTCCAAAAACATGCACATTTGGCTAACTGGCTGTTCCAAGGAGCCCTTACGTGTGAGAGTGAGTGTGAATTGTTGTATGTGTGTTGGCCCTGCAATGGCCTGGCAAGTTGTTTAGGGAGTACCCTGCCCTTGCCCAGATTTGGTTGAGTTAGGAGCCAGCCTCCCCACAACCCTAATTAGGATTTTTTTTTTAAAATGAATGAAAAAATGAATGAATTCCTGAATTAAATATTAATGGCTTGCCTCACAGTAACAAGGTCCTAGGTTTGAGTCCCGTCCTTGGCAAGAATGTTTCTGTGTAGAGTTTGCATGTTCTCTTTTTGCTTGTATGGGTTTCCTCTGGGTACTCCAGTTTCCTCCCACAGCCCAAAGACATGCACATTAGTCAAATTGCCTGTTTTAAATTGCCCCTAGGTATGAGTGTGTGTTGTGTTTGTGTGTGTTGACCCTGTGATAATCTGGTGAGCTATTCAGGGTGTACACCACCTTTCGCCCAGTGTCGGATGAGATAGGCTCCAGTCTCACCATGAGCAAAATGAGTGAGTGAGTCCATGATGCCCATGGTTGGTTTCTAGATATTTAACCTCCTGCCTCCATCCAGCAGAATCAAGCACCGAGGGAATCACAAGCCTTTCTCTGGGAAAAGACCTCACGCCATCATCCCCCATGGGTGACAGGAAGAAGACCAGGAGGAAGAAAAGTATGAACGTAAAAGGAGACGCTGCAGCCAGCCAGGCTGATGGTGAGCACCCTCAGGAGCACACAGAGTACTTTTTGACCTTTTTTGACCTTTCCAGATATGATTAGTAGATCATAAAAACAAGCTAATGATAATTAATTCTGAAAGGATTCCATTACAAGAAACCTGATGAATTCTTTGCTTGTCCTCTGCTCTCTTTACCTTCTCTTCATTGTGTGTGCGTGTGTGTGTGAAGATTTAACACAGTTCAACTATTTCCTATGACTTATATCTTCTCTTTACTTCTCTCCTTTTCTCTTCCCCTTCCCTTTCTTCCTTTGTCCTCTGCTGCCCTGGGCTAATTTCTTGCACTGCAAGCCAAGCGCAAAATGTGGAAATTGAAAAGCTTTGGTAGCTTGAGAAACATTAACCGAACAGGTAATAAGAGTCGGTGTGGATGAGGTATACAGTTGACCGGCTGATGCTATGCATTGTGTTGATGTTTGTCATTTCTCTGTCATGACGACACATCATTACATTACCGCAAAATGGGCTGCACCACTCCGGTCATCCTTCACTCTGTCTCAGTCCTTCTTTCTCTTCCTCTCTTTGGCTCATGTCACCATAATGAGAAAATAATATATTAGTCAGAGGGTTCTGTGATTGTCTTCCATTGATTACTTCCTCTCCGGTAAATAAATGTTGCCTACTCCTTGCAGAGGAGGAGAACACAGACTTTATCATCATATCAAGCACAGGACAGAGCTGGCACTTTGACACCCAGAATCAGGAGGAGCGAGATGCCTGGGTGCAAGCCATTGAGAGTCAAATCCTCGCTTCTCTACAACTGTGTGAAAGTAGAAACAAGGTTGGTTTCATCATCATGAGTTTCTTCAGATGAATAAAAATACTGACAGGTGGCACGGTGCTGTAGTGGCTAGCATGTCCACCACACAGCAAGAAGGTCCTGGGTTCGAGTCCATGGCTCGGAGAGGGTGTTTCTGTGTGGAGTTTGCATGTTCTTCCTGTGCTTGCATGGGTTTCCTCTGGGTGCACCAGTTTCCTCCCACAGTCCAAATATATGCACATTAGACTAACTCTCTATTCCAAATTGCCCCTAGGCGTGAGTGTGAGTGTAAATGGTTGTGTATGTGTTGGCCCTATGATGTACTGGCAAGCTATTCGGGTTGTACCATGCCTACGCTCAAAGGCAGCTGAGATAGGCTCCAGCCTCCCTGTGACCCTAGAAGGATTCAGTCATTCAGTCATTTATTTGCCGAAAATATTGATCCTACCAGGGTCGCAGGGGGGCTGGGGCCTATTTCATCCAACACTAGATAAAGGGTACACTCTGAACAGTTCACCAGTCCATTACACTGCCTGCTATTCTCACTCACATTCACATCCAGGGGCAAACCATTTGAGGAAGCCCGAGTACCTGGAGGAAACCCAAGCAAGCACAGGGAGAACATGCTAACTCCACACAGAAATGCCTTCGCCAAGATCGGTGCTCGAACCCGGGTCCTTCCTGCTTTGATGCGGACTTGCTCACCACTACCGCTACCGTGCCGGTCCAAGTAGGATTAAGTGATACGACAAATGGTTGAATGAATGAAAAATTCTGATCTGTTCAATGCATCTGTCTCTGTGTGGACCAGCCTCGAAGAAGCAGCCAGAGTGAAGCTGTGGCATTACAAGCCATTCGTAATGCCAAAGGAAATGATCTGTGTGTTGACTGTGATGCACCATGTAAGTTTTTACTTACCGTATCACCAAATTACATTTATAGTTCCTCCATTGTATAGAAAGACAATGTATATCTATTACACATGAAAGAACATTTACCTCTCCCTATCCCACCAGATCCTACCTGGGCAAGTCTGAATCTGGGTGCGCTGATTTGTATCGAGTGCTCAGGAATTCACAGAAACCTTGGGACACACTTGTCCCGAGTCCGTTCCTTGGACCTGGATGACTGGCCTAGTGAGCTCACCAAGGTGTTAATGGCAATAGGCAACCACATGGCCAACAGCATTTGGGAAAAATGTACGCAAGGGCGCCAAAAGCTGACGCCTGAGGCGACGAGGTGAGCAAGACCTCTCAGGATTGTTACACCTAAACATACAGTAATTCACAGCAAACGATTTCACTCCTGCTGCTGTTTATAACGCAGGCTAAAACCTTTGTAAACCCTCAGGGACCCTATTACAGTAATTGCATTCTCATTAGATTAATGCTGATCTTCTGGGAATCACAGTTTGCAGTACCAAGTGTAAATCATTTTTCCAGTGAATCCACTACAAGCTCATGTCACATGGGCACTTCCTGTAAATCCATGCTTTCTCATATCAAAAGGATATTAGTAAAATGTGAAAGCAAAAACAAACTTACCTTTCAGTCAGTAGTCATGACGCAGGTGATGAGCAGCAGGAATAAGTAATTTATAATCATTGTACAAAAAAAAGTCACACACTCTAATATTTTGTTGGAGCACCTTTAGCCTTGATTACAGAGCAAAACTGCCATGGCATCGCTGCTTCAGTTAGTCAGGTCGAGGCTCAGCAACATTATTGAGGTACTGAGTGACCAGGGTTTCCCATTAAGGACTTTTTCTTTCCTAATGGCACAAATATTAGTGAAACAGTGGTTCAGGTAGGGGCAGCACTGTGGCACACTGGTTAGCACCTCCGCCTCCCAGCAAGAAGGTCCTGGGTTCGATTCCCAGGTTCGGGAATTTCTGTGTGGAGTTTGCATGTTCTCCCAGGGTTTCTTCTGGGTACTCCGATCTCCACCCACAGTAGGCTAATTAGGGGGTCCAAATTGCCCCTAGGTGTGAGAGTGAGTGTGAACGGTTGAATATGTGCTGGCCCTGCAATGGCCAGGCGAGCTGTTCATGTTGTGCCATGACCCTAATTTGGAATAAGCAGAAAATAAATGAATGAATGGTTCAGGGAGCATGAGGAATCATTTTCACACATATACTGGCACCCCAGAGTCCTGACCTTAACCCTCTTGAAAGTCTTTGGAATTTTCCGGAGAAGACTTTTTTGGAGTAGTTCAATTTTTCTCAAGATGTTAGTGAAAAAGGAACCCAAGTCAGGATGGAATGGAATGTTGTGATGTTTCTTAAGTTTGTTGAAAAAACGCCATAGTGAACACACACTATCATCAAGGCAAATGTGGTCCAACAAAGTATTATCATGTGCAGTGTATTAAAAAAAACGATTTGAGGGCATTCATTTGAATAGGAGACAAAAAGCCTCACTTACATCTACTGTATGATTACATAAAAAAATGAAAATCACAAATATAAAGTCTGTTCATACTCTTGTGAAAGGTCTTCCCAGAATAACAACCTTTCCCTCTGCCTTTACTTGGCGTTCAACCCAGAGAGCAAAGGGAGTCTTGGATCCGGGCTAAATATGAGCAGAAGGTGTTTGTGGCACCCTTGCCAACTCAGGACGAGAGCCCAGGTGAGGTGACATCATCACAGCTCCTCGGTGCCGTCACCAGCAAAGATCTTCCCAGGCTCCTGCTGCTCTTGGCCCACAGCACCAAGGAGCAGCTCAATGTTCCGCTGCAGTCTCAGAGCCCCTTACATGCAGCCTGCCAGCTTGGAGATGTGGTCATGACTCAGCTGCTAGTCTGGGTAAGGTTTGAGAAACAGTTGGAATGCATTATTAATACAGAAATAGGTAGCACCGTGGTGTAGTGGTTAGCAAGTCCGCCTCACAGCAAAAAGGGCCTGGGTTTGAGTCCCAGGCTTGGCGAGGGCGTTTCTGTGTGTTCTCCCTGTGCTTGCGTGGGTTTCCTCCAGGTACTCCGGTCTCCATATACAGTCCAAAAACAAGCACATTAGGTCATTGGCTATTCTATATAGCCCATAGGTATGAATGTGGGTGTGAATGGATGTCTGTGGATGTGTCAGTCCTATGATAGTTTGGTGTCCTATGCAGGATGTAACCCCGCCTCTCACCTGAAGTCAGCTAGGATTGGCTTCTGCTTCACCAATGACCCTGACAGATGCAGAATACAATACAACTACCATACAACTTTCACATCAATATTCACGTATACATTGACATACAGCTGGCACTACTGGCAGAGTTGTTGTTGGGGAAAAATACCTCCTGACCAATCAGGTTTGAGAATTCAGCCACTCTGTTGTATATTAAGTATCAAGATATGAACGCAATGGCTAACACACACAGCCATTCGCACTCATACCTAGGGACTTAGCCAATTAGCCTAATGTGCATCGTAGGAGGAAACCAGAGTACCCGGAGGAAACCCATGTAAGCATGGGGAGACCATGCAAACTCCACTCGCCAAGCCCAGGACCTTTTTACTGAGAGGCATACGTGCTAACCACTACTCCACCGTGTCGCCACTTTATAAAGTAAAAAGAAAAGTGTATAAATTTCTATATTATTGGTTTCCTGAGACTATGAAAAGTCCTATAATTTGATGTATGGCTGGTGTATCTCAGGTGCCTTTTTGAATGATTTTTTTTTCTGTTTCTCTCTGAAGTATGGTAGTGATGTGAAAGCGAAGAATCCTCAAGGCCAATCAGCTTTAACGCTGGCACAGCAAGCTGGGAGCCAAGAGTGTGTGGATATTCTTCGACAACATGGCTGCCCTAATGAAACCTCACCCACTGCTCCCACTCCTATTCTCTCCCGCAAAAGTAGCATCACAAGTCTTGGACGTAACAATTCCAGGAGAAGGGTCACATAATTCGAAAAGACTTCATGGACAGACAAGGTCTCCTTTCTGGGAGAAAAAAAAAAAGAACGGTTTTTATTTTGTTTGGTTAAAAAGCTAAGTGCGTCTTTCTCTGTGGATGTTCTGCTCTGTCCTCATTCATTATACGTCCATTTAGGCTCCTCGGAGAAGGCAACAAAAAAAAAAAAAAAAACACAACATACTTATCAGTGTATGAAATGAAATTATCAAGCCAGCTTGAAATCAAGTGCGGATACTGTTTCAACGACTCAAAAGCAATATTATTATTATACGTGTTAATTATATATCTATTACAAAGACAAATGTAGCCTAGAGAACTTCTCCAAGCAATCTGCGGAGATGTATTCAACATTACTGTACGACTCATTAAACTGTTCCTCAAAATAAGCAACACAAATGAAACCACTGTGTTTGAATACAAAAAGAATAGTATTTGTCATTGTGCAACATTTCTAAGTACTAGATTAATAAACATAAATCTTTCAACTTTTGTTCAAATTTTTTGGTCAAATTTTTTTTTCCAGAAACAATTTCAATCATAATTTTGTGACTGTTTGTGTTTATTTATGGTAAAAGCACAGTTTTTTTTAAAATATACTACATTTGAATGGCGCAATCTGCCAAGGAAGTTTCTCGTTCCTGATTTGTGAAAATCCATCAAATACTCATCACCGCTTGATTCTTCTAGGGTCGAGGGGAGGCTGGAGCCTATCTCAGCCAGACTATCACAGGGCAACACACACACACACTATTTACACTCACATTCACAGCTAGGGGTAATTAGGGCAATGGTGGTTAAGGCTCTGGGATACTAATCTGAAAGGACGGAGGTTCAAATCCCAGTACCTTCAAGCTACCTGTGTTGGACCCTTGAGCAAAGCCCTTAACCATCAATTGCTCAGATGTATAACAATGTAAGTCTATATAAATGTAAAATGTAATTCAGAACAGCCAGTTAGCCTAATGTACATGTCTTTGGACCATGGGAAGAAACTGGAGTATCCAGAAAAAAACCCGTGCGAGGTAGAACATGAAAACTCAAGATAGAAATGCCAGAGCCGAGGACCTTCTTGTTTGGAGGTGGACGTGCTAACCCCTACACCACCGTGCTGCCCTCGCCATCAAATAATTATTGATATTGCGTCAAGGCCATGGGATAATTGAATTATTGCACTGTAGCCATCAGATAAGTTGAATGATTATTGTACGACTGACATATGAAACATTGTAACGTGACTATCTACTTTAAAAATATTTGCTAACAACCCTTCAACTGAATAATTCTTCATATCATACATTGTCTCATTCAATAATCAATTATTATCCACCTCACAAACTCGAATTAACGCCTTGAATCAAAATGGCAGACAAAAACTCTGTCACTGATTCGGAAATCTTAGAAATTCAACAAAATGCTGTCCCGAAAAATATGAAGAAAGCTATGCAAAATGACTTTTGCGCTGTTCATGGTAAAAAAAAATAATAATAATAAGTTTTAAAAGATGCCAAAATGGAGGATAAATGACCAGTCATTCTTTAAAAATGAAAAATTTAATTTTATTTCTCATTTTCATTTTAGTTTATTTCCTTATA
>JAOUQZ010000017.1:16774456-16790883 GCA_028564935.1 Neosilurus hyrtlii
TCCCATGTAGTATATCCTAAAATGGCTCAGGGTTGGTGAATATCACCGAGTAGTCCCTGGATTGTCCAGTGATATCCACTGAGCCTTTAGGTGAATATTTGTTATTTATTCTATCATATATACTATTAACATGTCATCGGGAACCTTTGGGTCAGTCATATTATAGTTGCACTATAATTCCCTACTAAATTTCTTTTAGGTTAGACCTTAATAATTTTATCAGTAAATTAGTCGGTGAAGCTTGGTGTTGGATGGAGGACATAAAAAGAACTTTTGTTCATTCTCTGAAAAGAGGGTCACACAGAGCTGTAGCAAGTATCGCTGCTGTCTCATAGCTTGGGGGTTTGATCTTGAGCCAGATTACTGTCTACGTGGAGTTTTAAATCCTCAGCTTGTGTTTATGAGGGTTTCCTTCAGGTTCTCCAGTTTTCTCCTACCTCGAAACACGGTGCGAGTGACTGTTTGACGTGATGTGACCAGGAAAAACATGGTTGCCTGGAAATGAATGAATAACAGCATTTAATTGCTGTCCTCTTATTTGTGCAAGTTGCTTATATTATATTTCGAAGGCAGAATAAATTAAATCTGGATTTTCGCCATTGAGGTGAGATTTTCCCTTTTTAACAACAACTTTCCTGTGTTGTATTCACTTCCTTCCTTCCTTCTTGCATTTCTTAACATTAAATGACTGTGACGTTGTGTTGTGTACATATGTAGATTTTATTATTAATAATTAATTAATTTGTCAAATCCTACTAGAGTCACGGGGATGTCGGTGCCTATCTCAGCGGGGAACACCCTGAACAGCTCAGTGGTTATGTCTCTGGGTTACTGATCTCAAGGTCAGGGTTCAAGCCCCAGTAGCACCAAGCTGCCACGGTTGGGAAATTCAGCAAGGCACTTAACCCAGAATTGGTCGGTTGTATTTTAGAGGGGGGGGGGGGAGACAGACAGAAAGAAAGATGAATTACTACTGACACAGGACCAACACACCCACAACCATTCGCACGTGGACAATTTGGAACAGTCGGTAACCCTGGCTTGTCTTTGGACTGTGTAGAAAGATGGAGTACCCGGAGGAAACCCGCGGCAAGCACGGTGAGGACACACAAACTTCAACAGACGTGTCCTAGCCGAGCCAGGGACTCAAACCAAGGACCTTCCTGCTGTCAGGCGGACATACTAACCACAACACCACCACACAGCCCTTTATTTATAATTTAATTAATTGTGTTTATTTTTTTTTAAGTATACATGAAATCTAAAGCTACAGGTAGCACTGGTAGGCACTTGTGTAGTTTTCCTACTTGTAGTTCCACCTCATGGTCTGTTCTGCTAAGTTTGCTTATGGTACCAAACACCATGAAGGAAAGTAAAGAACTAATAATACATATTTGTCCCATATGGATCTCACTGCATGCAGCAATACTTTTGTTCCATATGAACTTTGCCACTTGATTAGATAATTAAATGCACTTTCATGCTATTTTCATGGACGCAAAAGGGATTTTCATAAGGAATGTAAACCAAGCCCTCACTTCTGGCTGCTCATTCCAGTTTGGTAGCCGGGTAAGGGCTTTGGCTTGAAGTCTATATTAGCCAGTTAGCCATCATGGTTCGGAAGGAAAGATGCCTGAGCTAAATACTTAGATATATAGGTTGTATTTAAAAAAAAAAAGAAACACAAAAAAACCTGGAGTCCTCACCACTGAAACACACTACCGCTGCTCTGTGGGTAAACAAGACATTTATATTCTGTATTTACAGACTGCAGTATGCTAGGAAACATTAGCTCCTAATAGGTCTACTACACTTCGATGCTAAGCTAAGTTTCCTAGCTAGCAGGTTAGCTTGTCGGTTGCTAAACTGATCTGTAACGCAACCAGTGCATCATATTTATATAGCTAGCTTAACCAATGCTAACTTAGAGCTAGTTTTCTGATTAGCTGACGTGATAGTTGGCGTTTTGGTCGCTTTAAGGATTTTTTCCATACACAGAAACGCCTGTGATATCTTTTATTTTTTATTTTTTGTAAACTATAGCCACAGGTAATACATTCTCCTTTGTTTGCTAGCTAGCTAACTTGTTGTGCTCCAGTAGTCTCGCTAGCTCGCTAGCTAACTAGCAAGCAGTGTATATTATTAACAGGATAATTAAATGTTGTTGTTTTTTTCTTTTTTGTTGTTGTTTTTAAAAAGAAACATAAAAATGTACGTAATTTGGTTTCTAGCAAGCTTAACGTTTGGTTTTATTTACATTCACCACCAAACCTACCTTTCCCCTCCAAGTGTGTTAACATGTATTTTAATGAGAATCAGTGTTTTACTGTCAGTCGCTTCTTGTGTCTGAGGCAAGTTTCTAACTCATTGTAGTTTATTTTTTCTCTCTCTCTGTCTCTCTTAGAGCTTCAGGAAATCAGATCACTGACAAGTGATGCTCGAACACCAATCATGTCCTCCTGGCTCTTACAGTTGGCTACCAAGGCTAGTTAACTTATAAACAAACAGGTTTCTCAGTGAGCGTTCTCAGAAAAAACTTTATCATCATGACCCTGTTTACAATTTCAACTTAGTTATCCTGGTCAACAAGTTATCCTGGTCAGGGTTGTCGTGAATCTTGAACCCGTCCCACCAATGATGCTGGGACGTTTCCATAACAGAGGACACCTACGTAGAACATATACCTACTAACATGTGTTTGAGAGGTGGGATGAAACTGTAGAACCAGGAGGAAAACCCTACAGGGAGGTTTATATTAGGCCAGGGGCTCTGGAGGTGTGAGGTGGGAAAGCTACTCACTGCATCATGATGCCACTGTGTTGTTTAAGAAAACAGGATGACAGTAAGACACTGAAAAAAAATCTTCATTGATCAGTTTATTAAAGGATACAAGAAACTTCCACAGGATGTCTAACCAGCTAGGCCACTATTCTGGTACTTGGTAATTGCTGTAACTCATCTCTTGTTATGTATTTGAAAACGGGCCAGCACCGATTTCAGCATGGCACAGGTTGGAGGAATTGTATTTTTCCTGTTCCCAGCATTTTAAACAAGGCCAAACAGTGGTGTAGCGGTTAGCACGTCCAACTCAGAGTCCTGGGTTCGAGTCCTGCGCTTGGCAAGGGCGTTTCTGTGTGGAGTTTGCATATTCTCCCCATGCTTGCATGGGTTTTCTCCGAGAAATCCGGTTTGCCGCCATCAGCCCATAAACATGCACTTTTGGTTGATTGGATGTTTGCTCCTAATTTGGAGTGTGAGTGGTTGTGTGCGTTGGCCCTGTGATGGTCTGGCAAACCGTTGAGGTTGACACACCGTGTCCTTCACCCATTGTCAGCTGAGATGATAATGATGCTTCTTTGCCGTTAAACTTATTAACCATAAGCTATGAACATTTGAATCTCATATAAGTTATCTACGGTTGTGTTGCAGGTAAACTGAGCCCGACGCCGCACTGGCAGGCATGCGGATCCGCCTGCAGAGGTCAGGCCATGCGGCCCTGCTTCTATCCGAGCTCAACCGTCTCCGTCTGTCACGGCTCCTCTGCGACGTGATTCTGCAGGTCGGAGGGCGCTCCTTTCCCGCCCACCGTGCCGTTCTTGCATGCGCAAGCTCTCATTTCAGCAGCCTGTTATCAAGAAGTCCGTTCAGCCAGAGTGGCACTCCCCCCACATTTTCTTTGGACTTCATCTCCGCAACCAACTTTGAGAAGGTGTTGACTTTCATCTATACGGGCGAGATCCTCACCGATCTGATAGATGTCGGTGTGGTGTATGAGCTGGCGGAACGCCTGGGAGTCAGGGAGTTGGTGCGGGCTTGCCATGCCACCTTCCCAGATATGAAGAGCTCAGATGGAGACGCGGAAGCGGACATGACACCTGTTACCACCATGGCTGCCTCTGTGTGCTCTTCCTCCGTGGCATCTTGCTCTTCTATGTCGTCTCCTGCCGCTCCCACTCCAGTAGCACCTTCTCCCCTGCCTCAGAGCAGAGGAAGCAGAGTAAACCGCTCTCAGGTGGCCCCCCTGTCGCTCTCTCACTCGCCCAAAGCGGAGGACGAGTTTTTACATCTGAGCTATAACCAGCTGGCGAACATCAAACAGAGCTCACTGGATAACCACCACCCTCAGGCTTCCGAGATACTCCCAGCTCTCACTTTGCAGCTTAAAACTGAGCAGGAGGAAGAAAAAGTGGATGGAAACAACGGCTCAGAGGAACAAGCAGTTATTAATGGTAACAAACCAGCACTTCCTGAAGGGTGCTCCATTCCTGACTCATCAGCACATGCTGGAGGGGAAACCTGCACACCCTCCTCCTCAGCTGGTGACCCACTGGGTAACATACAACTTAGAGTGGTTGAAGAAAGTGATGGACATGGGGTTGGGCCAATCAAAGATTCCGGTTTGTTCGGGGAAGACGACGATGCAGAAAAAAGGAGCCTCCATGACGAGCCTCCAGAAGATGGAGAACAGTGGAGAGTGCTGGCGGGGGACGTAATCGAACTGAGTGACGATGAAGAAAATTATCTAGAGGAAGAGGAGGACGACGAAGACCTGATGTGCGTAGAGAATGGCGAAAGCGGTGCCTTGGCAAATCAGGGCCAGTTGGTACCGTCATCACTGCCTTGTAAAACATGTGGAGTGTTGTTGCAAGCGGACAACGGCGTCTTACGCTCCCACGCAGAGACGCATCTGTCTGAGACGGGCAGCTGCAGAGTGTGCGGCACTTCTTTCCCTGACCGCGCCTCCAGCGTCGCTCATGCCCTCACACATGTGGGCATCCTGTTGTTTTCCTGTGAGATATGTGAGCTGCAGTTTTGCACTGAGGCTGAACTGATCCGTCACAGGCGCCAGTCAGTAGCCCGATGTGTTCCCCAAATGCCAGAACAATTTAACAGCGCCACCCAGGGGCCGGAAGGGGAACTGCACTGTGCTGTGTGCACCAAATCCATCCCGAAGGATTTAAAGGTTTGTGCTTTTATTTTTTTTTTAATAATGCTAATGATCTTTAACTAGCTGTAATTTATCTCATTTTCTAATAAACCACTAATTTGGTTGAAATTCAAACAAGATTTTATTGGTTTTGGCTTCAGTCCTAAAAATCTTGAAGACTTTCTATCAGGGGATATGCTCTATTAGTCCCACAGCGAAATTATTGCCTCTCCATTTAACCCATCTAAAGTGAGCGTACACACACACACTCGGAGCAGTGGGCTGTCACACACATTGGGGCACCCGGAGAGCAGTTGGTGGTTAGGTGCCTTGCTCAAGGGCACTTCAGCATGAAGGTGGAGGAAGGGAAGGTGCAGCTTACTCCGCCACTGCCACACATTTTTCCTGCTGGTTCAGGAAACAATCGGCAGCCGTTTTTCTGTCCTTGAACTTGACCTACAATGACCTTTTAATAAACTAGTTTCAGCCTTTGGCCCCATTTTATTATGCTGAAAATCTGACAGTGACATGTTTAGCAGTTCTTGAGATTTAGCCATGCATAGCCACAAAAATAAATAAATAAATAAAATACAAAGCTCAAACTGACAGAAGGAGAAAACAATACCAGCTACCCTATAGCACCTGGTAAAAATTGTACCAAATATTTAGATATTTTAGAAAACCTGAAAGCTTGAAGAGTGTGTGTTGTATACAATCATCGGTAACTAAAGACTGTACTATTAAAGATACCTATATTCATAATGTAGAGCATGTTATCCTTTTCCTGTGTACCCAAAATGCGTTCAGAAAATTCCAGCACTGTCAAATTATCAAATGAAAGAAGTACTTGACGGTCATGCACGTGCAGCAGGAGCAAGAAGTATCTCTCGAGCCACGACACCACATGACGTCGTGCTTTCAACATCAGGACAGCATGCACATTCGCGAGTGTAACCCGCCTTTGCCCAGAGTCGGCTGGGATGAGCGCTAGCCTCCCCGCGGTTCTAGTCAGGATTAAGTTCAAAATTCAAAAAACGAATGAATGAATATTATTTTGCCGTAGGACTGCTGAAGCGTTCGCTTGCTGTATTCCTGACTTTGAGAGGTTTGGTCTCAGGCACCTTCCTACAAACACGTGTGGCAGTTCAGTTTCATGTGGTATACTGACTCATGAGAGATATGGTTCGCTCCTGCTGTCCGTTCATGATCGTTCATATAATAAACCCTTGTATAATGGTGAATATAAAACATGTCCTTCCTCATCTCTTAACTATATATGATCTTTCTTTCAGGCTGTCAGGGAGCATGTGCAGGGTCATGTTTGTTTGCGGACATTGCGCTGCGGCGTGTGCCAGTCAACTCAACCCACTCGATGCGCTCTTCTGTGGCACACGCTAACACACCTCCTTGCCATCCACTCCTGCCCGCAGTGTGCCTGTCCCTTCCTTGACAGGCCTCTGCTTGACACACATTTAGCCATGCACGGTGAACAAAGTGGAGCAGGCAGAGAGGACGAAGGCAGTCAGGGGAGTAGTACAGAAGGACAGGGTGAATTTCATTGCTTCCTGTGTCCGCAGACCTTCACGACAGACGCAGCTTTCCATTACCACCTGAGCACACACCCTAGTGAGCCCCAAACGTGGCCTGGCAAGCGCAAGGCAGACCAGCCACTAGAGTTTTCCTCCTCCTCCTCCTCCCCAATGGAGCCTGGCGGCGTGGGTAAACTCAGTGGTCTGGGTTTTAACATGAACGCATTTATACCAGACAAAATGATTCAAGCTGGTATGCCGTTCCCTGCTGGACTTTTACAGAATGGCAGCTCTCCCGGTTGCCCTCAAACGGGTGCGATCCTGAAGCAGAAGTGGTACCGGTGCAGGTATTGTGGCAAGCGTTTCGCTCACTCGGGCGAGTTCACCTACCACCTCCGCATCCACACGGGGGAGAAGCCGTACCAGTGCAAGGTGTGTCTGCGTTTTTTCCGTGGCCGCTCCACCATGATCTGCCACTTGAAGACGCACTCCGGCGCCCTGATGTATCGCTGCACGGTATGCGGCCTGTACTTCTCGACGCTGAAAATGGTCTCGTCGCACATGGAACTCCACAAGGACCACCTACCTCCCGATTTCAACATAGAGGAGACGTTCATGTACAACGACCACTCGAAAGAGCCGATCCCTAATCTGGACACTTGAAATTGATCCTCGTGTGCCTCAGTGACCTATCTGTGACCGTTCTTGAGGACCAAGTAGAAGTAGAATGTTGTTCGGTGTTTTATGTGGTAGAGACTGGAGATTGAAGTAGGTACTGTTATTGCTTTGCCACTTGGTGGCAGCGTTTCTGTATTCTGAAGGCGCAATGACTGTTTATGTAGATGTGAGGTTGGGTTATTAGTTTAGGATTCAGTCTTGATGTTCTTCCCTACACACATTCTGTAATTAATAAGCTATATATATATAGCTATAGCTATAGCTATATATATATATATATATATATATATATATATATATATATATAATTTTTGTTTTGTTTTGTTTTGTTTTTCCTAAAAGTTTATGACAGCATATTGTATCACTAGTAAATGGGCATTGAAGAAGAAATGGAAAACTGTAATTGTACACATGAGGCAGGAAACATAACTGTGCTGTGCTTTGTTGCCTTCATTCAAAGGGTTATCATTATTTTTTAGAGTTGTGTATAACCTGACTATTTATTTTCAGCTTGATATTCCCTCCTTTTTGTATGCTGCGCCTGAATTCTTCACAAGGTGCTCGTTTTTTTTTTTTTTTTTTTTTTTTTTTTATTTAATTATATGCCAAGCATTAAGATGGTAAGGGTGAACAATAAAGCAGTATCCATCAAATCGTTGCAGAAACATAGAATAATGAATAAATCCTGTGCAGTCATCTTTTTATAAGCTTCCACAGTGTTAACTTTTATTCTCTTTTTTTTTTTCTTTCTGATAATCAGATTGAAAAAAAATTGAAAAAGCCAGGATGAACTGATATTTGATGGTGGGATAGTTTGTGTATCCTTAAATCAGCTGGAATATGTAGCATTTTTAACGCTGCACACTGGGGACTGGTGTCGTCAACACGTCCAGAGTCAGGGCCAACAGTAAGTAATATCTCATAAAGAAGTATAAACGGTACCTGTTCATAATGTAATAATATTTTTTTCAAAATGTGAAAGTAGTACCTTATCATGCAATTTAAGATCTAGAACTATTTATTTATTTATAGCTTTTAATGTTAATATGTTGAGTTTTAATTTTGTAAGGAGTGTTTTCATTATAAATAGAAATGTATTTCTTGGTTCTCATCTCTTCGTATGTGTTCTAAATAAACTTGTGTGGCACACATACACAGGTGTAACAGTGTGGTGATGGGGAACTTGTCAGCATTTGTACGAGGGTGGGCTAGAGGAGAGGTACCCTCCACCAAGCAAAACTGGATTATTATAGCTTGGCATAACTCTAATGAAATGTCTCCCCCCATTGGGTGTCGGATGAACGTTTTGCTCCATGTTAACGATCGGGATTTTTCAGGATTTGGTCAAATTTGAGCATTGCATCATGTACAGCCTGGGAACTTTTGAGCCCACATTCATATTGGAACAAAGCTTGGCTTGGAAATTTTGACAAACTTTTGATTTAAGAAGGGTTGCACAGTCCTACAAGAAGGTCCTGGGTTCGAGTCCTGAACTCGGCGAGGGCGTTTCTATATGGAGTTTGCATGCTCTTCCTGTGCTTGTGTGGGTTTCCTCAGGGTACCCCATTTTCCTCCCGCAGTCCAAAAACATACACATTAGGCTAACTTGCTATTCCAAATTGCCCCTTGGTGTAAATGGTCGTGTATGTGTTGGCCTTGTGATGGAGTAGAAAGTTTAGGATGTATTCCACCTTCGCCCCGTGTCACCTGAGATGACAATGACTTGTGGGGGTTGAAGCAATTCAGAATATATATATATTAATGATAAAATAATAACCAGTAGACATACAATGCATTCTAGTCAAGAAGCCAAGTTATTTATTTATTTATATATATATTTTGTTACACATGTTCCAACACTTCCTTTTATCTGTGGCATGTTTGTCAGGAGCTTCCTGTTGGAGTAGGATGTGGTGAGTTTTCTTCCTTCCTCTTCTAAGTCCATTGACAGGAACTCAACGCTGTTTCTTTACACACAATTTTGGCTCCATTGGGCTCTTCCAGTTCCTATTAGCGGGGTTGGGGCAGTAATTTCATTTTTCATGATAGCATGTTGGGGACACCTTGTAAATATTGTAAAAGGATAAAATTTTTTAAATAGAATTTTTGGCTTGGCCCTCACTGTAAACCCAATATATGACGATGGCACCCCCTCATTCAGAGCGGCTTTTAGTGCTTTAAAATCACATCACAACCTCAATTTGTAGTAGTTTGTTTGAACTGATAATTGCTTAAGTCATAGTTTTCAGGGTTTCTTGGTCTAACTCTACCCTATGGTGTAGCTGTATTGGAATTTCTGTGATTACTTATGCCTAAATCCAAATTTGGTGGTTGAAATTTTGGATGAAATCTACATATGATAAAACCTGTAATTTGATGTAATACAAGCCATAGTACATCATTACATTACTTAATTGAATCCAAAATGGCAGATTTTGGCTGCCATATTGGATTTTCAACCATATTGAATTATCAGTGGTCATCATCAGTGGGTGATATATTTAGATTCAGCACTATCAATATCTGTAAAACAACACTATGTTAAAGCTAAAAGCCGAGTCAGGTGTAAACCCCATAACCCCTCTGGGCTATCATTACGGTTACAGGGGACCAAAATCAAATTAGTCCTAATAGTGACTTAAAATGATCTTTCATTATTATCTGTTGGATCTTGTGCTAATCTCAAGGATATTTTATAAGGAAGAATGGTCTCGAAACCCTCTGTTTATGATTTCGAAAACAAATGGTCTCTAGCTAACATGGAGGTGTTGACGTGAGGACGCAAAGACATGGACATTGCGTAAACCAGTTATTCTAATGGAGCTGTACTGGATACTGTACGTATATGCTGCTTCCTTATGTCTCATAAAAGAGCTCATGATGATGTATTGGAGACTTCCATTCTTAAGCTCCCATCTCTGAGTGACTGGTGCTAGCGTTGCTGAGTCGTCGTTCCTTTGGTGCGGCTCTCCCTGTACCGGCAGCTGCATTGGCGGCAGTGTTGGCAGGTTGCGAGGAAATACGGGAAAGGATATCGTTGAAGAGGTTGGCACGAAAGCTCTTGCTCAGGAAGTTATAGAGGATGGGGTTGGCGATGCAATGGAAGAACGAGATGCACTGGACAATGGAAAAAGAAAAGTACAGTATATTTACAGTGTCGCAGGACAACAAGTGTGGATTCAGGTCATCCACCATGATCAGGAACATCACAAAATGGAAGGGTAACCAGCAGGCCACGAAGACGAGTGAGTATATGCATAAAAGCCAAAGTTCTCTATGATTCTGCACATCCGGAGAGGCACGTGCTGCCCGTGCGATCAGGATGTTACAGGTGATTATAACTGATGCAGGCCCCAAAAACTGGAAGATAAGGCAGAAGAAGGTAACTGAGACAAACCATTCGACATGAGACAGCTCAGGCATCATGTAGCAGCCAGGTTCATCCATCTCGAGCAGGTCCACGTGTACGTTTTCGAACAGTGTCAACACCAACGACAGAAGCCACAATCCAGCGCATAGCAGCCACCGCCGGTGTCTGGGTTGCAGAGGAAAGCAGGAAGGCGTGGTTGGTCGTGTTAGGGTCCGGTACCTCTCGAACGTCATGAAGGCCAGAAAGAAGGAGCTGCTGTAGAAGTTAATGACGTAGATCAGGTGCGTAACCTTGCACAGGAATTGACCCCAAACCCAAACCTTGTCCATGGTGACCTCCAACATGAAGAACGGCATTGTGCAAACCACCATGAGGTCGGACAGAGTGACGTTGAGGATGCAGAAGTGCACGTCACTGGACGAGTGTCGGCGGC
Organism: Neosilurus hyrtlii; assembly: GCA_028564935.1. Lineage (NCBI taxonomy): Eukaryota > Metazoa > Chordata > Actinopteri > Siluriformes > Plotosidae > Neosilurus > Neosilurus hyrtlii. The sequence goes on from JAOUQZ010000017.1 coordinate 16,785,394, forward strand.
GCCAGTTTACCCAAACCACCAGGCAGTTCTCGAACAAACCAACCATGAACAGGAGCAGGTAGAACAGGAAGAGGACAATGCGCCGTGATTCCCGGTCCATGTCAAGGGTACATTCGTAGAACCATGGTGTATCAATGTGGTCTGATGTATTGTGATCGAATGTCATTTTCTAGAGAAAGAGAGAAAAAAGAATTTCTTTGTATGCATGCTTTGCAGTTATTTGCTAGGATTATGTTGAGCCTTTTTTTTTGGCAGTTGTAGAGCTCCAGACATTCTAAGCATTCTGTTTCAGAGTGGGCAGCGTGGTGCTGTAGTGGTTGGCACATCCACCTCACAGCAAGAAGGTCCTGAGTTTGAGTTCTGTCCTGTTCTCCCTTACACATTAGACTAATTGCCTGTTCCAAGTTGCCTCTAGGTGTGGATGTGAATGGTTAAATGTGTTGGCCTTGTGATGGTCTGGAAAGCTGTTCAGGGTGCACCCATTTGGACCACCAAAGAAAACCAGAGTACCCAGAGGAAACTCAGGCAAGCACAAGGAGAAACATCCTCACTGAGCCCAAGACTTGAACCCAGGACCGTCTTGCTGTGAGGCAGACGTGTTAACCACTACGTCATAGAGGCAGAAACACTCTAGGAATTGTTACGGATCGTTTATTTTCAATCCTCTGAGTATATTCTAGGAAGATTTTACACTATGGTGCTTATTGAGAAATGTTAGGAGGGCAGTTACAGTACTTAGTGCCTATTTACATTCATGCACACATTTAATATATAGTGTACTGTATGTGTGTAGAGCAGTGCGTATATTTGATGAAGTACGTACCTTGAGTATGCAGTGTGGAGTTCTTGCGAGGGTACGACTCCTCTTATGGTACATGTCCTGAAGAGATGATAGCTGATCTGGCGGAACAATTGTACCACTTTGGTCTTTTTTCCTAAATGCTCTGGGGCACTAAGCCCTCCTCTCTCTTACTCTTACTCTCTCTCTCTCTCTCAAGCAGTACTGCTGATAGGGCATTCTCAAAGGGCAGGAAAGAGGGCATGCTCAGCAGGAAAGATTCCTGAGAAAGTGACATTTTGTGATCTGACGTAGCTTTGGTAACTGCTGAACCCTGGGATGCCTTCAAGACACTGCAAATTACAGTTTCAGTAAACCTCAAAGAGTGGAGATCTACCTCCCTGAAGACGTTCACTGCTACTCTGATTCTGGCTACGATACAAAGGAGTCCGAACATTGCTGTATGTAAGGCTGCCTGGATGCAGACCGGTCATGTGGGCATGATGTTATGGCTCACTGGTAGTTAAAATATAAAACCGACACAAATATCCACCTCAGTAGCTTAATTTAGGCTCGTATTTCTTCCAAATGCATCTCCCAGCTCTCCATTTTCTGTGGTGTCTCCGAGCCATTAGCATGTGATGCTCAGTAAGGATAAAACCTTTTAATATTGATGTTTCTGAACTGCAGTTATATTTTTGGTGAATTGGTGTTGTGCATTGGGTTCTCTGGTTTGGCCGTTCCCATCGGGAGTTTTTTAGGTTTTTTTTATGTAGTTTGCAATTTAATAAGTGTGTAGGAGCATTCCTAATATAGCCTGACAAAAAAAACTCCCACATCTCACAGCTAAATGGGAAAAAAATCGTTAAAGATAATCAAATTATTAGTTGCACACATGATGGTTAGCATGTCCGCCCCACAGCAAGAAGTCCTGGGATTTCTGTGTGGAGGTTGCATGTTCTCCCAGTGCTTGTGTGGGTTTTATCCGAGTACTCCGGTTTCCTCCTACAGTCCAAAAATATGCACATTAGGCTAATTTGCTGTTCGAAATCGCCCCCAGGTGTGAGAGTAGAGTGTGAATTTTTGTATGTGCGTTGGCCCTGCGATGGCCTGGCGAACTGTCCAGAATGTACCCCACCCTCAATCAGAGTCGGCTGATATGGGCACAAGCCTCCCCGCGACCCTAAATAGGATTAGATTAGATTAGAATAGCAGCTTAGAAAATAAATGAATGAAACTTCATTCAAATCAGTTTTTATTCATCATGCCTTAAAGATCACATCATTCAAAGGGTGGCCGTCACTGTCCATACACGCTTTAAGACGATTTCTTTCTTTTCTTTTTTTTCTTCACCCATTCATTCTCCCCTAATTTTTGTCGTATCCGATTCCCACCCATCAAGTGTCATCTCTCTATCCCATACCACCACCACCAACCAGGGAGCGGTGTAGCATACACATGTTCCCTTCAGGACACATGATGCTGCCTGCATTTTTACGAACTGCTACACATACCGCGTTCGGGAGTGGCCTAACACTCTCGGAGGGAAAGCGTTTTCCACCCCTTTGTATGAGTGAACTCACAGATGGCCATGGTGATTGCTATGACGGACAGGGAGATGAGCGAATGCCATCCCTCGTGTGAGAGCTTGACAAATTTGCTTCCATGGATTCTAGGTCACGGATCAACAGCATCTACCTGGATTCAAACCTGCGGTCTCCAGGGTGATAGTCGAGCACCTTGTCGCCACTCAGGAGATGACTTCTGAAGGCTGCCATAGCAGCAATCTCCTGCTGAATAGCAATCTTAAGGGCTTCAGGAGTTTGGGGTCAAATACTATATGCTCATTATTTAGATTGTGAGGTCAGGGGAATGGAGCATCCATCCAACATCGGCAAGAAAAGATATCACTCACTCACTGACTCGTTTGACAAACTGCAGAGGCTGGAGCCTATTTCAGCCGACATTTCAGCGAGGGCAGGGTACACCCTAATCAGCTTATCAGCCCATCTCAGAATCCAACCATTCACATTCACACTCACACCACAGGGCAATCTGGAACAGCCAATTAGCCTAACGTGCATGTGTCTTTGGATTGTCAGATGAAACAAAGAGGAAACCCGTGCAAGCACTGGGAGAACATGCAAACTCCATGAAGAAACACCCTCGCCGAGCCTGGGCCTCGAACCCAGGACCTTCTTGCTGAGAGGTGGACAAGTTAGCGACGGCACCACCATGCCGCCCTGAATGACTTTTCCAATGGGTGAAATTGGCAAAAGGAGGGGATCAATAAATTCAATTCAATAAAAACAAACAAATTAATATATATAGCATTTTAATGTTTATTATTTCAAATTTTTTGTATTATTTAAATGTCTGTTTATATGTATATGTGTAAAAATGTAAAAAAAATGCAGTAAGTTTAATAATGAAACCAAGGAATTTATTTTGTCCAGTGTTTAGATCAGGATCTACAAATATTTAATAGCTACACTTCCTTTAATCTGTGGAACATGGCACGCTCCTCACTCGTAATGTCATGGCTTCCTGTAGAGTGGGATGCAGGGAGAAATTCTTCCTTCCTGTTTTAATATTATTAACAGGAAATTGACTTGTGTTTGACTGCTCGAGGTCTTCCAGTTTCCACTGTTTACAAGCAATAAAGACAAATCATTTCATGAATGGCTACCAGTCCTTGCACTGAGAAATGCAATATTAGAAGTAAAGAATTCTGTAATAGTCTCTTTAGCAATATCGAGGTCATATGGATAACACACAGCAGCACAAATAGCTTAGCTGAAGCTTTTCTATGTGATGCTTACACATCTTTTGTCAGGAGACCTCATCATGACTTCATGGGAACCTCCCCTACTAGGATCCTATCTCCGAGTTACTGGTGCTGGCATTGCTGAGCTTTCGTTCCTTCTTCTGCGACTTCCCAACACCTCCAGCTGCATTATCAGCGCTGCTGAAAGCCGGTGAGGAAATGCGGGAAAGGATATCGTTGACGAGGTTGGCACGAAAGCTCTTGCTCAGGAAGTTATAGAGAATGGGGTTTGCAATGCAATGGAACAGCGAGATGCACTGGACAATGCCCAGAGAGAAGATCAGCCCTTCTGTAGCGTTGCAGGACAATAGATATGGGTCGAGCATGTCCACCATTAGCATGAGCATGACAAAATGGTAAGGGAGCCAGCAGGCCACAAAGACGAGTGAGTATACCCGCAACAACCAAAGGTCTCTGAGGTTCTGCACATCCGGAGAGGCTCGCACAGCCCGCGCGATCAAAATGTTGCAGGTGATGATGACCGATGCAGGGCCCAAAAACTGGAAGATAAAGGATAGGAAGGTGAGAGAGAAAAACCATTCCGAGAAGTCAGTCTCAGGTATAAAGTAGCAGCCAGGTTCGTGCCACTCGAGCAGGTCCACGTGAACATTTTCGAACAGTGCCAGCACCAGCGACAGAAGCCACAATCCAGCGCATAGCAGCCATCGCCGGTGTCTGGGTTGCAGAGGAAAGCAGGAAGGCCTGGTTGGTTGTGTTAGGGACCAGTACCTCTCAAGAGTCATGAAGGCCAGAAAGAAGGAGCTGCTGTAGAAGTTGATGACGTAGATCAGCTGTGTAACCTTGCACAGGAATTGACCCCAAATCCAAACCTCATCCATGGCGATCTCCAACATGAAGAACGGCATTATGAGGACTACCATCAGATCAGACAGACTGACGTTGATGACGCAGAAGAGCACGCTGCTGGACGAGTGTCGGCGGCGCCAGTTTACCCAAACCACCAGGCAGTTCTCAAACAAACCAACCATGAACAGGAGCAGGTAGAACAGGAAGAGGACAATGCGCCGAGAGTTGTGGTCCAGTCTGAGGTTACATTCGAAAAACCACAGTGTTCCATTGTGGTCTGACGAATTGTAATCGAGTGTCATTTTCTGTGGGGAAAGAAGAAAGAATTAGACTTTGTTTATGTGTGTGTGTGGAATTTGAAGTTATGTAATAAGATTACATTGATCTATTCCACAAGTTGCTCTTGCTGAGTTTACTCAATCACTTGGCGAATCGCTTAATCCTATTTGGAGCACGGCGGAGCTGGAGCCTATCCTAGTCGACACTGGGCAAAGACGGGGTACACCCTGAACAGATCTCTAGACCATCACAGGGCCAATACACACAAAAGCACTCACACATAGAGGAAATTTGGAACAGCCAAATTTGCATGATATGCATGTTTCTGGACTGTCAGAGGAAACCTGAGCACCTGGAGGAAACCCATGCAAGCATGGAAAGAAAATCCAAACTCCCCACAGAAATGTCTGACCTGAGCCCGGGACTCGAACCTAGGAATGACTTGCTGACCTCTATGCTATCGTACCACTGTGGGTTGCAAACAAAATATGCTAATAATGCTAATAAACGATATGCTATTTCAAGGAAATATAAAAAGTTGAGGGCGGCACGGTGGTGTAGTATTTAGTACATCGGCCTCCCAGAAAGAATATCGTTATATCCTGGGCTCGGGTGTTTCCATGTGGCGCTTGGATGGTCTCCCTGTTCCAGTACCTCTCGACTGAGGTTTCCTCCCACAGTCCAAAGACATGCATATTAGGCTAATTGGCTGTTTTAAATTGACCCTAGGTGTGAGTGTGAGTGTGAATGGTTGTGTGACTGTTGGCCCTGCGATGGCCTGGCGAGCTGTCCAGGGTGT
>JAOUQZ010000017.1:16828214-16842580 GCA_028564935.1 Neosilurus hyrtlii
ATATATATTCATTTTTCTCATTTGTGAATTAGGAAGCGGTTGATATGTGGAGGCGGGTCACTGTTCCGCGTTTTGTGTGCTATGGAACTAAATACAGCAAGCGGTAGGAGTCATACATGTTTTTATTTCCCATGTGGGGTGGATGTGTGAATCGAAGTGTGAGTACATATGATATAAAATGGCTTTTTTTAAAGTAGAAAATTTCATGGATTAATATTAACGTTCATGTTTATAAAATATGTTAAATATTTAATATTAATATTAAAAAGAATTTTTTTTTAATGGTGACGAATAAGGCTGGGCCTTCTCTCTTATATATCACGATATAAATGAAATCACTGCTTTGGTCTTAGATATTCCGCTGTACTCCAACGTGAAATGTAATGATATCATACGGTTCCTTTTGGTTTAAATTAGGGCTTATTGTTTATTGATCAGCATCGATATTTATCACGATATATTTTTTGATAACTCTGCTTGCTTGAGGAGTATCATGATGATACCTGAAGCTAGGACTGGGTGCTATTACCTAAAATAATACTATCCATCTTCTAAGAAAAGGTGATATATATTTCAAACAAATCATGATACCGACGAAATTCAGTTACCGGACAATATAAACGGTCATATCGCGATACAGTATTCTATCAATACACCACCCAGTCCTAGTGACAAACGGCTTTGGCTGCTGCTGTCAGGGGAAAAAGTTAATTAAAAACAACAATAACAAGATTTTCTGCTACGATGGGCAGCTGTCATGTCACTCTAAACATTTTCTCCGTCAGGGATGTTTCATACATCTGGATTACAATCAGGAAGAGACTGTAGTGGCCTCTTTTATGCAGTAATTAGTTTAGACAATAGATTACAGCTTGTTTGCATTCTCTGAACATCTGTCCCCAACCCAAGAATTCTAAACATTGTCAATGTTTTTTCTTCTTTTTTTTTTCCACTGTTTTTCCCCCCCTCTGTGGCCAAGATGGACGACATCAATTTACACTACAGGATCCTCAACTGGAGGCGCAGGATCCGAGAAATAAGAGAAGTGCGCGCCGTACGCTATCAGGAGCGCTACAAACGCATGCTGAAGGACGGCGACACTTTGAGGTGACTGGCTGGGAGTTATTTTTGAAAGTTTCCTGAAATGACTCACCAGGTATTTACTGCATCTCATTTTGAAGTGAGAACACACAGCATGGAGGCTGGTGTCCTGGAAGCGCGGTGCTAGGTCTAAACGAGCAGGATTCTTTTGAGCGGGTGCAGGGTCGCGGGTTCGAATCCAGGTTGATTCACGCAGTCATGGAAGCTAGGTAGGGAGGGACGGTTTACGCTCGTCTCCCTGTCACTTACAGTGATCACCAGCCAATCAGGGGCGTCTGTGAGGTCATTCATACAAAGCGGGCAGAGAGCGCTTTTCCTCCGAGTGTGTTTGGCCGCCTTTGAGCACACGTGTGTCACGATGGGGGGATGTGCTTGCTTCCACCAGCCTCCTTGACTGGTGGTGGTAGTATGTGATGCGGAGGCAATACTTGATGGGTTGGAATTGGCTATGACGAGTCCCGGGCTCGGCGGTTGTGTTTGTATGTGGAGGTTGCATGTGTGCTTGCGTGGGTTTCCTCTGGGAAAGCTAGTTTCCTCCGACAGTCCAGAGACATGCGCATTAAGCTAGCTGGCTGTTCTAAACCGCACCTTGCTAGGGAGGATGTAGACGGGGAAACGGGACTTTTCCCTTGAATATATCCGAGTTTTCCTTTCATGTGCTCGTTGACGAGTGTACACGTCTACACTAGGAAGTATATAAGGAACCGTGACTTGTATTCATAAGTGTGAATCACAAAAAAAGGGATTAACCAGTGTAGCATATCTGCTACATGAAGTGAAAGGGTGAACAGCCTAGAATTATAATTTTTTCCCCCCAAGTATTGGCCCAAAATGGTAATGAAAAGGGGAAATGATTTTAACACAATTAGGAAGGGACTTGGTTAACAGAGGGTTAAAGAGTTAAAGACTAGATTTGACCATAAATAGACAAAAAATTCCGCACTTTGGCTCAGCGTTCGTGATTTAATTCCCAATGCTTTGGCCTCATTAAATGACTTTCCAGGTTAATTAAATCAGAGTAATGGAAGACAAGTGCACGGCTTTGCTTCTTATTTATTGCCCTAAATAGCATCTCAGAAGTTAACAGTGTTCGTTTATCTCCCTTTCCACCAGATATTTTTTTTCCCAACCGCCCCTGCGCTGAGCATCGGTATCGATTGTGTCTCAACTGCTTTCTTTTGAAATGTCACAGCCAGAGCTCGTCCCCACACCCACGCCTGCATGTGTTTCTCCATCACCGGGGTAGAACCGCGTCTGAGAAGTGGCGTGTGTGCAGTGTGTGTGTGTGTGCAGTGTGTGTGTGCCATCAGCTCTTCCCAAAAACGCAAACAAGGCCTGCAAAGGTCTCGCGAAACCTCACTGATTGAAATAATTATAATCCCGGCAAATGTTCTGCGCTGCTTGTTTTTTTGCTCAGCAAAAGATGAAAGGCACATTTGACGTATCGGAAAAACAAACAGCCTTTTTGTGCAACGTGGTGTCCAAATTCCACGAAGCATAAAATGCCATATTTTCCATGCCACTGTCACATCCAATCAGAGAGAAAAGATCTGCGAACATAAAGGTCGGGTCACGTTCAGACAGCTTTGTAATGGATAGGTGTAAGCGTGCAGGTGCATTTTAACACGGATGAGGGGCCAGAACGAGTCGATTCCCTGAACGGAGAGTCAACTTTAATGATTTGGAGTCGAATCTTGAATGTTTGGGAAAACACAACTATGCAGAGGAATGTAGTCTTGGTGTTGGAGTTGGTGCGAGTCATCTCGCATCAGTGTCTGTTTTGAATTTGAGAAATGAGGATACTGAACCAGTCGGGGCTTTAAATGGTTTAAATGACTCTCTGAGTGATCAGGACTATCAGCCCATCACAATTCAGGGGAAAAAAGTTTAGAAGAGTATGATATGGTGTAGAATATTTCTCTCTTATTATGTGGGTGGGTGGTGTAGTGGTTAAGGTGTCGGGCTCATGATCTAGAGGCCGTGGGTTCAATTCCCGGTAAGACCCCTGGGCAAGGTTTCAACCGCAAGTGTCCACCCAGCAGTATAAATAAGTACCAGTAAAAGTAGTGGGAAGGTAACCTGCAGTGGAAACCTGCGATGGCCTAATCCAGGAGGAGTCGAACCCCTAAGTTGTTTCACGCTGCAGAATCCGGGATGAGGTCCGGCCTGATGAGCCAGTAGGCTCTGGTGTAAAAGCCCAACAGACTGTACCGTATAGGATTTTATCATATTGTGTGTATGTGTGGTATATACTACATGTGAATACTACATACTTGTGTGATGCAAACACATCACACCAAAACCACGAAAAGGGCTTTTCAGATGTTGAATGAGTTTTAAAAGATGTTATAAGGGAGTGCGTATGACCACCATCAAGCCTTATGCATGAAAAACTCATGGTGAAAAGATGGAAGTACCTATAGTAACAGTGCCCTTGATGAAATGCTTCTAAATTGCTGTTATTTTTTTTCCTGCTGTAGTTACCATGGGAACTCTGATGAAGTCGGCTGCTACGTGGCTCCACGGCCTTTATCCAAAGGAAACTGTTACTTTGAGGTAAGCATTGGCGGTAATACAGCATTTAAAGGCAGTACAGGTAGATGTGATGATTGATAATAGAATTTTAATATCAGACCTTTTTCTGCCTGTAACGCTTCTTTGTAACAGTATACTCAAAATTAATTTTACTGTTACGTTATCACGTTTTCTAGAACAATCACGACCATGTCGTATATATCTCCTAGGAGGAAGTCTTTATCATGTCACAGTTACTTGGAGTAGTTACACTGCAAAAAATTAGTATGGAGTAAACTCTGAAAAACTAAGCTAAAGAGTCACAGTTAGCTTTTAGTTAGCGGTTAGTTGACTCAAAGCACAGTGCTCACCTAACCTGCCTCTGTCATAGTCAAAATACAGGAACTATAAACTGTAACTGAAAGCGCTGAGAGAGCGCAAACATACGCATAGCTGAAAAAATAATCAAATTGCCCCGCACTTCCTGCTGGACCTGTTGTAATACTACACCTTCAAAAAAAAGTGGTCCAACCTTCCAGTGTTAAAGAATCATTTAAAAGATTCCTGGATCTTGAATTTGAACCAAAATGTAACGGGTAACTTCCTTCGGCTGGACTTCACCCCTCTAAATCACAAACAAACAAAAACTAAGCCAAAAAACCGTAACCTTTTTGTTTTTGTGTAGTGTACATTATAAGCTGAATTTCTTAAATTAAGTTAAAGATGGCGGTTTCACAGCTCTGCACCTGCTTATTCATGCATACAGCAGTTAAAAAAAAAGGCAATAAATAATAGAAATCTTCTTTTAATGTGCTTTTTTTTGCTTAGATTCCCATGTTGTGTAAACTAAAACAATTATTTGCCTCCAGCTTGGTTGACGTTCCTAAATTAAATGTCTCCTTGATGTTTCATGTCGGGGACCATTTAGCAGCATCCACTTCACCTTCAGCGCATAATTGTTCATTATTAATATATAATAATAATGATGATTAAAATAATATTGATGAGAGAATGCTATTTCCTTTAACATTTTCAACAAACTGTTGAATGAGAAATTGGGAAATAAATGCGTCCATTTTAACATCAGAATATTAGATCTTTGTGTATTTTAATTATGCAAATGTCTGCATATTTTTTTTTTTGCTTGTTTTTTGTTAATGAAGCTCTTTTTCTTGTAGAAATTTTGCTTCCTTCTCACTTTTTTCTTTCTTTACTTACTCTTTCTTCTTTCTCTTCTTTTTCTTCTGTTTCTTCTTTTTCTTCTTTCCTCTCTTTTCTTTCTTTTCTTTTTTCTTCTTTTCCCCTTCTTTTTTCTTCTATTTCTTTTCTTTTTACTTCTGTTTCTTCTTTTTCATCTTCCTTCTTTTGTTTCTGTCTTCTTCTTCTTCTCTTTCTTCTTGTTGTTTGAGTTAAACATTTTAAAAGCTTGAGCCCCGGTTTGTTTTAAGAAAACCCAAAAGTCGACACCTGATACATTTCCATTCATGTGTAGACCGAAACAAATTCAAATACAAATGTGAAGCACGGAAATTGCATAACAATGACCACGCCCCTTTTTCCAGTTTTTTTTTGCCCTCCCTTCATCTTCAAGTGTTGGTTGTGATTCAGATATTTCTCAACACTTGTGCTAAATTTAGTATTTTTTCCATTTGAATCTGAGACCTACTCAGTACCTCTGTTTAAAGGCAAAAAAAACAAAAACAAAAAAAGCCCAAGTAGGCTTGAACCCATTACATGCCATATGCAGATTATTAGAGGATCATGTGGTAAGTAGAAATCCAGCCACACAATCTGCGATTTTTAAACACATTCATACAGTTTGTTCCATTTTCTATTAATAACATTAAACTTTGTTGTTATTCATCCCATTTATAGTAGATCAAATGGCACGCTCAAGCGGATGGCATGAAACATGAGTCAGAGTTCTGAGTTGTTGTGTTGACAGAACAGCAAGAGATTGTCTGCCTCATGAAGAATACTCTCCTCGAGTCCATTCTGTGCCACGCACAGCATCAGGGAATCTTTAAAAAATTTCCTGAGACTTCTCCAGGACACGCTGCACTTCCTGAGCTGATACGGCTGATGATTTTGGCATGAACTAGTTTTTGGGAAAGGAGCACGCAGGTGATTTAGTATGGAAAAGCCTCAGAGGTTGTGGCTGTAAATTGGCCTTTCGAATGAGGCGCGCCGTGAGTGATTTACGATGCTGGTTTGAGGCCGCTGGCAGCATGTCGTGGTTTGATAAACTCCTGCTTCTACACGGGCATTAGAGCTGGAAAGTAGAGTAGTGCTGTGTGTAGAGCCGCGTTTGGCATGCCGAAAAAAAAGAAAAACAACATTCCCTTGCGGTCCTTTGGGGTTGAAGAATCTTACAGTTAAGCCAACTTTCTGGATTTTAACTGAGGGTGCCAATAATTCTGGACTTGATTTCCTTTAAGACAACAGTTGGAATGAACCCGAAAGGTTTAATTGTTTGTTACAGATTTATTCAAACTTGACACGTGAAGCCAGAAGTTTCACCTTCGTCAGTGTAGCACATCTATAGGGAAGAGCTATCCGCCACCTTCTACATACATGAGCTCACAGGAGCCTTTGATTGGTTAGTCCCGCTGAACCAATAGGGAGTATACGTGGGTGTCGCTCCACTGGACCTCTGGCTACAGATGGCTGTCTCAGATCATCAGGATTTGCAATATAGAAGACTCAGCTAATTGGGCTATTATTTATTTGTTTATTAAGTTTATATATATATATATAAATGTTCATGTCACTTAGGGGGACAAATGGTAGAAATTGTTATTGTCCAAAACATTAGCATTGTAACCTGGACATCAGTTTTCTTCTTGAAGGATTGCAGTCAAGTTCATTGTTGTTGGAATTATTGGCACCCTTGGAAAAATTGAGTCTTGACTTGAGAATTGACTAACATGCAATTGCAAATTTACTATGTACTATCTAATGTATACTGTACATCACCTATATGAAGGTGCTGGAGACTGTGTAGTGATATTCAGTCACAAAAAAAAATATAGCAATGTTTTTAAAGGTTTTCCTCAGTAGATAAGCACGCCCCTTTAAAGCTGCTCCTTAATACAATTCAACATCCGGGTCGATGCCACAGCCATCCATGGCCGGGAGTCCATGGGAGCTGATTGGCCGAGCTCTCACGGGAGGGAGGGATGGTATATGCTCACTTCCCTGTCGCTCACAGCGATCACCAGCCAATCACGGGCGTCTGTGAGCTCATTTGTACGAGGGGGCGGATAGCGCTTTCCCTCCGAGTGTGTTAGGCCGCCCCCAAATACGCATCCGCAGCAGTTCGAAAAAAGGCGGGTGGCAACATCGCATGTCACGCAGGGGGCATGTGCATGCTTACGCCCCTTCCTGGATGGTGGTGGTTGTGTGATGGGGAAGGCAATACTTGATGGGTGGGAATTGGATACGACTTAATTAGGGAGAAAAATGGGGGAAATCCGTGGAAAAAAATAATAAATACAATTCAACATAAAATATAATGGTGGCTCAGTGATTAAGGCAATGGGTTACTGATCCGAAGGTCAGGGGTTCAGTCCCCAGTTTCATCACCTTGAGCAAGGCCTTTAACTCTCAGTTGCTCAGTTGTATAAAAATGATAATTGAAAGTGACTCTGGATAAGAGCGCCTGCCAAATGGCGTAAATGTAAATAATTCTGCACGGGGTTATGCCCACTGTGCCAGGAACATAATCAATGGCAAAGTCGTGTGGCTGTCACTGTTCCAGCACATCCTGAAGTGTTTCATCACTCTTGTTTAGTGGTGCCTGAAAGTTTAACGCTTTTGAATCGGGCACATTAGCGAAGTCCAGACTCTTTTTTCAAGGTTGTAACTTTATCCAGCCTGGACTCTTTTTCGGTGTTCCTCAGAAATCTCCTTTGTTCGTGCCAAGAAACATTTCACCAAACATGTGTTGTGAAGATCAGACTTTGATAGATCCTTGTACTTTAAATAAAACCTGGCAAACACTCACCACCTGATTGTTATCCCAGTGATAAACACCCCCCCCCCCAAACACCTGATTCTAATTTCACCTTCAGAAGAACTGCTGATCTGAGAAGTTCACATACTTTTACCACTAAAACATTATTTCCCAGAGTAAATAAATGAGCAAGTATAATATTTTCGTCTCGTTTGTTTAATTGGGTGTTTGGCACGGTGGCGTAGCGGTAAGCAAAGCAGCTTCACAGCAAGAACGTCCTAGATTTGAGTCCCGGCCTTGACAGGGGCGTCTGCATGTGGAGTTTGAGACGTACTGCATCAAGTCTTGCTATTTAAAATGTTTTTTTTTTTTGTTTTGTTTTTTACGTTATGGACGTCCTGTTTTTGCAGCGCAGCTTCTGTGTCTTTAGCGAAGCCGTTGAACCTTTGACATTTGTGCTGACTGCGATCGATAAAGCTCCCACCATACCGGGTAACGCCGTTCATGTGATTCTGACATACGCTTTAGAGAGAATGCCCAAATCCTTGGAGTACGGACGTAGCTTACTCCCCCTCCGGCCTCGCTCCCCATATAAAGGTTGTGTGTCTGGTGGAATAAACGTCAGTGGCGTGATCATATTTCCTCGTTACATTTTCACAGACGTTTCAGTTCACCTCCAACGACCTCCACGAGTCAGCGTGTGTGCCCGCTCGCCCATTAACCCCCGACTCTAACACACACTCTGCTGAACCTCTTTCCCTTGTTTCAACAACTTCACTCTTACGAAAAAAAGAGCCACGCTGTGATCTTAGGCGGTCTGTTTTCTCTCTCTCGCTCTGTGTGTGTGTGTGTGTGTGTGTGTGTGTGTGTGTGTGTGTGAGAATCAGTTTTGTCCTTAGTCAAGTGGAAATTTTCTCTATTAGCCTAATTGAATATTTTGTCTGGAAGCCTGGGCTGGAATTCTGCAGCTCCCGAGTTCCCAGCAGGGAGCTCTTTTTGTGGAGTGTTGCATCCTCGGCGCATTAACTTCATAGCAGGACACTCGTCGAGCGAGTACGTCGGACATCGATATTTAGGAAACGTTTCTAGATTTATCTTAGCGTTTTAAGGTTCGGGGAGCAAATCCTCGAAAGAGGCGAACAGAAAGCGAGGTCTCTTTCTCAGTGTATGAATATGCTTTTACCTCCTGGCAGTAGGATTTAGGTTCTGGAGCAGGATGACTAGCCAACAGCTGCATGGCAGCCATTTTCCTGGAGAGAGCTAAAAACCCATTAATCCTTGCGGACTAGGCTCAAGCTTCTTTTCTGCCGAGGCCAAGTTTCCTCCAGAAGAATAAATCTAATGTCGTTCTGACCTTTATGGAGGTCAGAAAAAACGAGACAATGAATTGCGTGGGAGGACGTGATTAAATTAGTCAGGGGGTCCTAATTAGCGGAAGCAAATGGAGTCATTTCCAGGGTTTTCCAAGAAATCAGATTCAAGTCAAGTTCGACATAGCATGTCATGCTGCGAGAGAACCGAAGGGGGGAAAAAAAGTGAGGGTTTTAGCAGTAGCCATGAGGTCGCATACTTCCTAGCAGGTTACTTGACGTCCTCTGACATCCTTCAGCCTTTTTTTCCTTTCTTCTCTTCTTTCTTTCCTTTTTTTCTGATCCTGAGAGCACGCCATTCTGCCTGCATGCCATCACAATTTCTCAACGGATATAAAGCAGTTGTTTTCTTAATCTACAGCCACTTTTGCACGATCAATCCTTGTAATGTTTCAGAGAATCAAGATTATGTATGTATATGTAGTAAGGTTAAAAAAAAGAAAGAAAGAAATTGATCAGATTCATGCTGCTCGGAGGCTTGGATGAGTGCGCTGATGTTGTTTTGTGATAATATCAGGTAACTATAATGGACACGGGTGTAAGAGGAACGATCGCCGTAGGTCTGGTTCCTCAGTTCTACAAGCTTGATCATCAGCCTGGCTGGCTGCCGCACTCAATCGCTTACCATGCTGACGATGGAAAGTAAGTGTTTCATCTTGTTTTTGTTCCCCTTTGATTGTGTGTTTAAGCACCTAATACCTAATAAAGGTTTCTGATGCTAGCTTACATAGACGTAATTAGCGAGTTCCATGGGAAGACAACCATTTAAAACTACCCAAGTGTTTTTAAAAGAAGGTTTTGAGGCGAAACACATTCCATCCCCACTGTATACTCTATGGGCGACACACTGCTCCTCTCTCTCGGATCACGTACAGATTCGCCAAATTTCCTCGAGGACGACCAAAAGCCGTCCCTCACCGGACACCCACGTTTTTATTTATGTCGTTATTCTTTTATAGATTTATTCTGTTTTTATGTCACTCCTGTGACTCCATAAACCTACACACCAGTGGAGAAATTTATTGCTGTAGTATAATTTAGAGCAATTTCAGCGAAAAAGGTTTTTACATCACAGTCAAACTCAAAAAGAGCAAAAACCACTGGAGTAGGAAACTTTTTTTTTTCGGGTAGATGATAAATAAAAACGCACTTTCATCAGCAGCAGTGAGGCAACATGCGATCAAACACTGACTCATTATGACACAGTAGCAACCCTAGACATAATTATAAGTTGTGTAATTACATCAGTGTTGTTTTTTTACTCGATTTCCTTGTGTGTTTTATGTTTCGGGATTTTCTTGACCTCGTTCCCCAGCCTTGGCGTTCCAGATGAGCAGCTAATCAGAGGTTGTGGCTGAAAGTCTGCTGACTCGTATCTCTCCTCTCCTCCACAGACTCTATAATGGCAACCCTGTCGGCCAGCAGTTCGGCCCCAAGTGCAACCGAGGTGATCGGATAGGCTGCGGGATCTACGCAGACACTTTCGACACCGGACTCACCACTGTGTTTTTTACCAAGAACGGCAAAGAGGTGAGTTCAAACACAACGCCTCAGACTTCCTCCGTTCCTGAAAGCATTTTGCATAAACATCCCCAGAGGTCTGTTTTAACCGTCCTTGCTGTTCTTAAATGACCTGCTGTTTTGTATCAGGGCTTCCTGGCTTTATTTATGCTTTTCCTGTGTTTGTGCCCTTTTTTGAATGAAGTGAAGCTTGAAATGAATTAAATGGCGATGTGCTTTGATTGGCACTTGGCCAGTGGCGCGTATATTAATACTTTTGCAGTGGTGCAACAAACTGCTATACCACTGTGTGCTGTTTACAACGTTGACGGCCTCTTCACTAACGTTCTAGCAAATATTTACATATTGTTTTGCTTACTCATCCCACGGTGCGCCTCCAAGACTAAAGCGGCAGTTAACGAGGCCGTGTTTTCCATCAGCCGAGTTCAGGGCCAACAGGAATCAAGGCTCTTGCACAACAGACTCATGAGTCGTAAACGTTCGACCCGTCATGGGTCCACGCAGTTCAACGCAGTCGTATAATACTAAACGGCCTGCAAAAGCTCTACAGTGCAATACAGATAAGGAATCAGTAATCAGGAGGTGTTGATTCCATTTTCATTGTTTATTCTTTTAATGCATGGCATGTGACAAAAAAAATATCCCTTTAATGGGGCAGGTGGGCTCGGTGGTGGTGCCTGTGGCTCCGGGCGGCCTTTTCCCTGCCATCGGCATGCATTCTCTGGGAGAGGAGGTGCGTCTGAACCTGCAGGCCGAGTGGGGTACCGAGGAAGAGGACAGCATCATGATGGTGGACAGTCACGAAGACGAATGGGGACGCCTGTATGACGTCAAAGTCAGCGGAACGGTGAGCCGAGACCTCTGTCTCACATTTACTGTTTTTCGATGGGCAACGGTCAAAAAAAAGAACTAAAATATCAGAATTGATTTTACTGAATTAAACTAAAAATCATTCTTGTAGTGAAATTTAGTAAGAATGAATTTAGCATGGATTCAGTTCTACTGGGCATGCTGTTTTAGGGAAACTGTCAGCTGTGTGTGTTGTGAACATGAAATTCACGTTTTAACAAACCAAAATAAACTACGAAAGGTCCGGCTCTGAGCTGCATGCCGCGCTCGCCTTGGCCTTTTTTGTGCGCCTGGAGTTTATAGCATGTCAACTCTTGCGCAAAGCACCTTAAGGGCTAGTATTACGGAGAACTGGTACTCATGCCAAGTGTGTATGTGTGTGTGTATGTGTGTGTATGTGTGTGTGTGTGTGTGTGTGTTTGCTAAATCTGCATTAGAGTTTAGGTGAGTCGTTCAGCCCTGCTTAACCAATTAGTGCATAAACGGGGGTTTCAGGAAATGAAAAACTGTAGATTAGTTCCGGAATCGTACATCTCATACTCCTGATCTCCTCACCTGAAGCTGACTGAGATCACTGGCCTCCATTTCTGATGCGCAGTGATAATCAGAGCAGCGGGTTTCAAAGAGTTGGGCTCAGAAGCTTACATATGTTTTTCATGACCATGGATTTCATGCCAATTTTGGGCTTCCAGTTGGTTCTTTGAAGTGATCTTTTTCTGTGGAGGAACAGTTGTGTAAAGCTACAGGCGCACTCAGAGTGCAAGGTACCGCCACCATGCAGTATGGATAATGTAGTAAATATGGCTGCGGCAAGGCTTCTCATGGTGTCTTATTAGAGTTCCAAAGTAACGGTACCTGTTTAGAAGTTTAAAAGTGTAAGCGATCCGTCGCCAAATGTTTGTGACCTTGCCCTGACCTTCACCTTTTGCCCAGACGTTCCAAAAAAAAGATCATCTCTGAGACTCAGGAAGGGTACTCGCTGACGACTTGGAAGTATGACTAGGTCTCCGCCGAGTTTGATGAGAATCTACGCACAGGTGTGGTCAGGATTCTGTTCACAGATTGACTGACTCACAGACGCTGGCGGAGGTAATTATACATACAGGATCAAAAATATACATACGCCCACGCATGTTACTGGTTTCGAGGTGGGGAAAGTTCCAAAAGGTCTTAACTTGCCAACGCCTCTTAATGTCCTGTTCGTGATCGTGACTACAGATGGTACCTCTCGGTGTCAACATCAAATGGTTTATTTGAGCACACTCATTGGATTCACCAGCACGCAGTAGAATGGGGAAAAAGAGCGAGGAGCTCAGTGCAGATCTGAGAAAGAGGATCAGAGATTTACTCGAGTCAAGAATGTCTCTTGGAGCCGTTTCTAAACAACATCAGATTCCAATGTAATCAGTTCAAACAATTATGCATAAGTACAAGTTATTGGGAGAGGTAACCGTTTTACCAAGATCTGGAAGAAGACCCAAACCCACCAAAGCACAGGCCTGCCATGAACTGGAAGCTACTGGAACACCAGGGTCACTGTCTACATCATCGTGGACCGAAAGAAAAAAAGCCCCTGCTCCAAAATCAACACCTTCACGCTTGACTAAACTTTGCTGCTGACCACATAGACAAAGAAAAAAAGTCTTCTGGAGTGAAGTTTTGCCAGAATAAAGATGAGACCTTCAACCACAAGAGCACTGTACCACTGTTAAGCATGGTGGTGGTAGGATCATATTCTGGGGCTTTTTTCTGCTGCCACTGGGAATGGTTCATTGCGCAAAGTGGATGGAACAACGAAAAAGAAGAACCACATCAGAAGTCTTCAGTGTATTCTCGAACCAGGGGTTTCACGACTACCAATTTTTACCAGTTGCCAAGTTTATCAAAATAGCGGTGGACTAGTTGACTCGTTATGTAACAAAAGACACACAGGGAGAGGCTGTCCGTGACTGGGCGCTTGGAAAAATCACTAATACCAGTCTGCCTCCATGCGGCGCGTGACTTGCTGGTGTTAGTGTTGCTGCTATTGCTATTGGCAGCTCACGTTTCTTCTTTAGAGGTTTTCTTCTTGTACTTCAGTTCCCTCTATCTACAGTGAAGTACTTCCGTACATGCCTGTTTAGCCGCAGGCTTTTGCTGTGCCATGGACTTTTTGTCAACACACCGCCGTTTTGCTAGTTGACTGTTGCTTACTGTGATGGCTAGTGGTCAGGGTCGACAACTGGTTGATGAGCTGGTGAAACCTTCAAAAACGTAGACAAAAGTGGTTGATCCAACAAGACGATGACCCCGGATACACACGTGAGCTGGTTCTGAAATTGATAACACAGGCTAAAGCTTTTGGAATCATCTTCCCAGAGTCCTGACCTCAAATATATGAAGACTGTGCTTAAAAGTCAAGTTGGTATCTGAGAAGCATACTTTCCAGAATTAGCCTGCTAAGTGAAAACCAATCTTTGGGAAGGAGAAGAAAAGAAGAAGGAGGTCTTCACATGCATGCCTTTGTTGCCATACAGAGCAGATAATGGCATGTTTTGACAGGCAGTTGACAGTTCGAAGTGTGGAACTAATGGCTGACAGATCCACACTTCATTTTCCACATTAGATGCTGCTGAGGAACGCAGGCTGCTTGCTCAGGTGCTTGGAACATGACTGATTTGTTTGAATTGTTGGCTGATTGTCTTTGTTGTCTGGCAGTGTTGTTGTTATTATTAACAAGTCACATAACTGGCACATGGAAGACTGATCTCAGAGAAACCTGCAATTTACCTATCATCACTTTGATAGATTGGTCAGCATTCTTAACACGTTTTAAAAAGAATTTGCAGGTACGTTCTCTGTGGGTGTGGTAATGGATTGTGGCAATAGAGACATCCAAAAATAGTGCATCTTGATCACTTTTTCAAGCATGACAGTGTAATAGTATAATTGCAGTATAATATGTTGTTCCAGAGGTGCCAATGTTAACCATTTAACTGCATACCGTGTTTCCCCGATAATAAGACACTGTCTTATTTTTTTTTCGGTTCAAAAAACACCATAGGGCTTATTTTCGG
>JAOUQZ010000017.1:16842680-16872031 GCA_028564935.1 Neosilurus hyrtlii
TTTAGCTAGGTCTTATTTTCGGGGTAGGGCTTATTTTGGACCATTCTGCTAAAGTAAGGGTAGGTCTTATTATCGGGGAAACACGGTATTTTTGACTTCTTGCTCCAACAATATTTGAGATGATAAAAAAAATGGCTACAGCGGCAATCAGAATAAACTCCAATGCAAATCACCTGTTGGAAAGGCCAAGTCAGTGGAGCAGAAAGGACCGAGACACCACATCTACAGTAGGAGTGGTTGCGTTCACTGACTTTATTAAAGTGAATTTGCCAACCGTGGTTTTTGTAAGCCAAAAGAAAGAAGCTGTTGCCTTCCAGGTATTCAAGCTTGCAGTGTCAGAGACTTTTCAGATCAAATGTACAAATTTTTATCCCGCGATCCAAAAACAGAGAAAAAAAACCCCTTTGTGTATTATTTATTTATTTATTTATTTATTTTTTGGTAGGCTTTGGTTTCCAGCCCAATGTGTCCCGAATTTCGTTTTCATTTCAGTAATAAAGATGACTTTGAATGGTTGATGCAGTCTTGTACTCATAGTCTTCACATTGGAAGAAAAGCAGGTCAGAAGGAGTGTTATGGGTTAAAACTTTCTGTGGTTTGTGTCAGACTCTGGTTTTCAGAACACCGCTGTTGCTTTCCACTTTCTCCTTGTGTTTTACTGATATCCTTTTTAATGCAAAGGGATTTCAGTGCTGTGGAGGAAACCAGAACAGAAGCAAGCAGAGTATGACGGGTATTTTCCTGTAGTGACATTTGATCTTGGTTTACTAGAAGCAGGAGTTCTGTGCTTGAAGTTAAGGACCATTGCCTCAGAAGGCCTTTGTGTCTATGAAATGCAGTATATTATCCCAGAAGTAGCCTATATTGCACTGTGCAGATATACTTGATGAGCGCTTGTGCTACGCTTCGAGCGCCTTGGTTTCTGTGTGCTCGGCTCTGCTGACTGGTATGTATTTTATGAGGTGGATTGGAGGAGGGTTTAGCCACAGAATGCACAGAGCCTTGAGCTGTTGCTGTGTGTGGAACTGAGGCTTTTATTTGCTCTGTTTACATTAATTGCCAGTGGAATGGCAACTTCCGTTTAGATAAGCGGGTATTTCATTGTCGTTTGGTGTTAACTGTCGACATGGCTGTCTACATCAAACTTAAATACTCCCCTGTTTTTTCCCCTTGTTTTCCTTCTTTATGCGTCATATGTATCATTGGCTATATTCAGATAGCAGCTGGGGGGTGTTTTTGAATTGCATTTTTGTACCTTCAAACCTCTCTCCTTGACACCAGCACCAAAAGGAGTCATAATCAAGATTACAAGGATCAACTATAACCTTAAAACCATCTGCCTAATATTGTGCAGGTCCTGAGCCACTAGATCAGCCCTGACCCTTTAAGGCATGGACAGTACAAGACCTTTTGAAGGTGTCTTGGGTATCTTGCGTCAAGTGAGGCCTCTACGGATCAGACTAGTTTATCCAGCTGATCCAACAGATGCTAAATCAGAGTGAGATCCTGGGAGGCTCAGACAACACCTTGAACTCTTTCTATGTTCTTCAAAACAATTTTTACATTGTTGCTGGTTGCAATATACTCCCGAAAGAGGCCACTGCCTTTAGAAAACACTGGTGCCGCAAAGGTGTGTACTTGGATGCCAGGAATGAATGCCAGGACCAGGCCATGAATGCCAGGACCCTGGGTTTCCCAGCAGAACATTTGCCCGGTGTGTTACACTGCTTTGGCCAGTTTGCCTTCTTGCATCTTGGTGCCATCTCTTTCCCAAGTAAGCAACACACTCATCAAGAATGTCTATTGGAGCCATTCCTAAACAACATCTGATTCCAGTATAATCAATTCAAACAATCCCACCAAAGCCACAGGCCTGCCATAAACTGGAAGTTGTGTCTGCATGATGTAAACTCTCGAACATGAGATTTCTGACCAGTCTGCAACAACAGAGACCTGTACGCTTCAGAGCAATCTTTCTATCATAGCCAGCTAAGCTTTCCAGCAGTCTGGGCTATCTCTCCTGACCAGGTGGATAGCCTTTGCTCCTCATGCTTACCACTACATCCCCGGAACACTCCACAAGATCTGCCAGTTTGGGGATGTTTTAGACTAGTGGTCACCAACCCTATTCCTGTACCAAAATATAACACACCTGTCTTAGCTGATCAAAAACTTCTCACGTCAATGATTAGATGTTTATGGTTGAAGCCGAAGTCTTTCAGGAAGGTAAATCTCTGGTAACAGGTTTGGTGGTCGCACTTCTCGTCCAATCGTTTAGCATTGACAATTCGGACTTGCCAAAGTCACTCAGATCATTATGCTTGCCCATTTTTCCTACTTTGAACACATCAACTTCATGAACTGACTGCTACCTAACACGTCCCACCTCCTTGACAGGTGCTATTGAAATAAGCTACCTGTGGGTGGTTTAAATGTTATGGCTGAGTGGTGTATACTGCATGTTCTGCTTCTGGACTGGTTATATTCTGTGCATGTTATTATAAATGAAATAATTAACCGTAGACAAAAGCACATACTCTAAGCTTGCTACTAAACACATTACCTTCCATGAAGAGTCATTAATTTAACAGTTAATGTTCTTGGAGGGAGACTCCAGTGTTGGCGCTTCGTAACAAAGATAAAGCTGTTGGGTGTTTCCCCATAGGAAGTCTTCATGAATGATGATATTGCGTTTTGTGGTCTGAAATGTAGCTTTTGA
The DNA here is from genome assembly GCA_028564935.1 of Neosilurus hyrtlii. Taxonomy (NCBI): domain Eukaryota; kingdom Metazoa; phylum Chordata; class Actinopteri; order Siluriformes; family Plotosidae; genus Neosilurus; species Neosilurus hyrtlii. The sequence goes on from JAOUQZ010000017.1 coordinate 16,845,400, forward strand.
TACAGAATTTAGTGTTTAATTGTAACACGAGGAGCCGTTTGTCATGCAGAACGGTCAAAGAGTTGGAACATGTTTTCTTTACACTTTTTGCTTTTGCCAGAACATTATAAGTGGTTCTGCTGTGTAATGATGTCATTACTTATGAAAAATGGCCGCTATACCTGCAGCTACTGTGCAGAGTGAAACCACAGCAGCAGACTCGGGTCATCTCTCTCTCTCTCTCTCTCTCTCTCTCTCTCTCTCTCTCTCTCTCTCTCTGCTGTTGCACTGTTTGTACTGTCTGTATGAGGAAGTAATTTGGTGGTGGCGGTGCGTACGTGCCACTCGACGCGAGCACATGGCAGAGATCACAGCACACGTTGCCACAACGGCGACCGTTTAATCCCTGCTGGAGACCTAGACATCTATATATCTTTCTCTCTCTCGCTTTTGTGTTTCTGCTTCCTGCCTGCCAGCGCACGCACACACAGGCGCACACACACACACACACACACACATACATTCACTTGCATTAGGCATGGCACTCAAAGTCACAATCTAAAGTGCAATAAACAAAAAATGATGATAAAACAGTACAAATTTTATTACAAGGCTCATTTGGGTACTCGAGTCTAATTGGTCAGTTGTGGTATCCAAATTAGAAAACCTAGAGGAGCATATTTACAAATTTGTTAATGCTCTGACACTGGAGACTCTTCTTTACATGAAAGTCCAGTTATCAGGCGACATGGTGAAGAATCTGGAAGGTACAGATGTGTGTCCTGCTGCTTCAACTGGTTGATTTATTACATCTGAATTGTAGGACTAGCTAGAATCACTGCGTAAAGCTCTACAAGTTGGATGTCCTTGGGTGGTAGCGCCCGTCTCTGTGACATGAGGTCAATCAGTAGGTGATGTCATATCACAGTGAGGGGCACTACCACCCTAGGACATCCAACTTGTAGTGCCCCTCTCTGAGACATGAGGTCAACCAGTAGGTGATGTCACAGAGACAGACGCTACCGTCCTGGGACATCCGACCCACAGAGTTTTACGCAGACTCCGCAGAGCATCCGCAATCGCCATTAAGAAACGAACAAACAAACAAGGAACTTTGTTCTGAGGGGGGCACCTCGCTCCTGCTCATATTCTCAGAAGCTGTGAAGATGAATGTAGATGTACCACGCCTTCGCCCAGTATCAGCTGATGTAGGCTGAGTCTCCCCGCGACAATAATGGAATAAAGCAATTTGGAGAGTGAGTGAGCGAGCGAGCGAGTGAGTGAGGGATTGCAACAGTGACTTGGGATGAAGGAAAAGCCAATTCCCTGGAAGTGAAAGTTGGGGAATCACATTTGTGAACCTATAAAAAAATGAAGTAAGTTCGCATGGCGCCATTGAAGTACACTACACTTTTGTGGTACAATCAGTTTTTCTCTGAACTGAATGGTTTCATCTCTTTTCCATCCAGAGACTCTTCTTGTTATTGTTCAGCTCACTGGCTTCTTCCAAGTACAGATAATGAGGCGGCTTCTTGAGTAAAACGGGCCATTCTTTTTCCAGTAAACCCTACCAGTGTGGGACTTTTAGTTTCACTCTTCTCTCAGAACGAGAGTCTGCTAACGTGCTTTAACAAGAGCAATTTCCACTGTGGGTGTGACTCTTTGTCTTGTTAAAGATGGAAAGTAAGATGATTCGGTAGAAAAATGAGTCACTTCTCTTATTTGGGTCGTGTCTTGCTGAAGAAAATAAAGACGCATGATTGAGTCCATATTAGAACATGTGATTACTGAGTTTGTCACATTTCTGTATTTATTTTTTTTAGTACAGTAGGTATAGTTTTTGGGTCTTATTCAAGAAAACGGTCTGTTTCCGGCTCTTACTGTTTTTATTCTTTTAATGCAAATTGGAAGCAGATTGTTCTCCTGTGCGCCTTCCAGCTATATTCTGCCTCCGGGAGAACGACTTAACAACTCGAAACCCTTTAAAATGTCCTACATAATCTGAGGCCAGAGGTTTTTTTTCCTCTTCGAAAAGATTATTGTTCTGGAGGTTTTATCAACAGAATGCACTTGGAGAGGCAACGCGGCGAGTCTCGGGAGAGGAGTTAAGACTTTACTACACGCGCTGCATTTCTGCTGAATGCATCAGTCGGACTCGCAGAGCTCGGAGACATGCTGGAGTTCATTTGTTGCTCAATATCATAAAACGATTAACCGCTGCCTTTACACAGAAGTACCTAGTGATTAGCGAGGCTTCTGCTGCCAGCAATTATGGTCCTAAAATCATGTGTGGAATGAATTTATATAAGGCACTGCTAAGCTAAATACGAAGCTCAGAGAGAGAAGATTGCTGAGGATTTCGGTTATTATAGTCTCCTCTCTGCAGCATTGTTTAAAAAGATTATGGTTTAAACTTCAGAGTCCATGTTTTTGATCTTATCGAGAATAAAGACTTCTCGACATCGAGACTTCTTAATCCACACCCTTCGTGAAGTGGCTCCCGTGTGGACACATGACCAAAATTGGTGAGGCTTTGTGTGGGAGGGATGGTGTGCGCTCTGTTTCCCCTGTCAGTCACAGCGAGGCATTCGTAGGATTAATTCAAGGGCTTTAAAAAGCAGTGTATTTACCTCTACCCTTTCTCAAGCTCATAAAAATCGGTAAATCAACCAAATTATAAATATACGCTTTATTTTTATGCTTTATTGCAAATTCTTTGCAGCCAGTGAGCAGCTGAAGTCTGGAAGCCAACGTGCTTTTGCTGTATGTTTTAGTGTATTATTTGGGTCATACCCGCGGTGAAGTAATTTCCTATCCGTTTAGTAGCATTTGTCTGAATCTTAGCAGACATATAGCTCTGTATACTTCAGAATTCATCCTGCTTCTGCTATCAGCAGCCGTACCATCGATAAGCACCAGTGACCCCATTCCACTGGCAGCCATGTAGGCTCATGTCCACCATGTTTGACTGATGGTGTCCTTCCTTTCCTTTTCCATCTCCGCTCCTTCTCATGATTCTGGTACCAGTCGAAGTTGGGTTCATCTGTTTAAAGGTTTAAAGTGGTCTGCGTCTTGAGGTCAACCTTCTGTATTTTCATCCATGAAGGCATCTCTTGATTGTAGTTTGTTGGTGTTAACCGTCCTCCTCAAGAGTGTTCTTGACTCTGATAGATGTTGTAAAGAGGATCTCTTCATCGAGCAAAGACTTGTATGATCATCCAGTTTAGTTCTGGGACTTTTGGTGTTATTGAGCTCGAAAAAATGATATGCTAGTGATTTCAGCAACACCACAACACCTGGAAGACCATGCCATCCCTTTTACAGGTCTCTTTTTCCAGCCTGATAATGACCACGTTTACATTTTCATATAGGAACCTGTACGTTTTCACAGGTTCTCCGCCACCGACACTTCTCTCTTCTTGTTAACAATCCAGCAGAGCAGAATCTTTATGGATTTGTTTTATGTTTATGTTTAATGGTACAACCTACCAGCCTGTTGCAACTGGGTCACCTTGACCTATTTTTCAAGGTCACAGAGGTCAATCCATGAAAAATGAAAAAAAACATTTTTTTTTTTTCTTTTTGTTTTTAAAAGATTAGTTTTAAATTCATACCTGTTATAGCTAGTGTCAAGGGCTTCAAACCTGTTAAACCTGGGTCACCTTGACCTAACTTCAAGGTCACAGGGGTCATATGAAATATGCACGTGGTCATGTAAAAAGTCAAGTATATAAAATTTCACCCGGGATTGTTTGTTATTTATACCAGATTTATGACTATTTAATTAGATCACAGAATTCATTAGAGCTGTAATGTAATAAAAAGATATGAATTGTTTTGATCTGGATCTGATCTCCTGTACTATTAAATTTAAGACAGAACCTTCCAATAACATATAATAACAGGTGTGTTTTATGAGGTTCTTGAAGCCTAGCAGTCATGCTAATGTTCGGGATTTAAAGATTAGCACTTTTTCAGCTTTTAGTGGGTGTTGAGGTGTATTTGCATAAAAGCTTCAGAAATATTTTGGAGCTCCTTGGAAACCTTGAGAGGCACATGAGAGAGCGTGCAAGTGCACCATCAAGCCTTTTTTAATTGAAGCTTGTATTAGACCGAAGTGCCTCTCCTTCAGGAGTGCATGCAAGGTTACTGTAACGACACATGAAAAACCTCCATTTGACTCTCGGTTTATTGGCACGAGATGTCTTCATCGGTTTTCGTCATAATAAATCACCGCAAGTAAAAACGTGTCCTGCAGACCAAGTGTACAAGATGTGGGGAGCACGCTTGGAGATGTGTGCACGCCAGCAAAGGAGTCTCCTCCTCCAAGATGCTCCAGAAAGCATCGCACCTGTTGCCCAGGCAGCAGCTCAACAAAAACAAGCAGAAAGGGCTGCAGACGAGCGCGATCGCGAGCCTTTTGCATCTGTCAGTGCTGTTACCGAAGCGTGCCAGGAGTTGTCGGGTGCCCTGGGAGTGGCCAACCTCCCCGTTACTCAGCACTAAGTAGGCAGGAACGTGTGACTCAAGGAATAGTAACTCTGGGTTAAAGGAGCGCACGACCGGTCATGGCTTGATTAGTACGTTAGCAAGAGGAAGAAACATCAGCAGGAGCAGAGAATAAGATAAAAAGTTGATGTACATCGAATTTTGAACAACGATAATCGGATAAAAATAAAGTTAGAAGGTCTAGAAGTCTGACGTGAGCAATAAAGACAAAGTATTGTGAATAAATAAATATTGGACAGTGGATATTATGGTAAAATAAGAGAGTTAGGTCAATAAAAACTTACCTCAATGTGCTTTCTCACATTACATTCATGAGTTCATGCCTTCTAGGGAGGTAGAAGAGAAGCCCTGTTTTACACGAGGCTGTTCATTTCAGCATGTTGAAACATTTTTCTGGAGGGCCAAGGGCGTTCAACCTCAGGTTCTGCGCTGCAGTGTGGGGGATTGATTATCCGTGTTCAAAACCAGGCTAATGCTCGTTTTAAAAGAGCTTTTGATTTGATTTGAACTGAAATTCACTTACACAGGAGTCTGTAAACGTGCAATGCATGTCTGAAACACTAGTCTATGTTTGTTAAATTACATTTCAAACTGCAAATGAAATGACGTTTTCAAACCTAACATGGAGTGGGAAAACATGGGAATTGAAGAACTTCTTGAAATCTTGTTGGGCTGAACAGTTTTCAAGGATTGAAATCCTCTTGAAAACTTCCTACTCCTTCTACTTCTACTTCTTTTTTTTTTTGTAAGTCAGATTTCCGTCTATACAAATAATGATGTCCGTTAATGTTATTTAGGCTGTTTTCTTCACCCAACCGTGACACTGCCCTTTTAAAACTTTAGTTTTCTATAAGTAAACCTGCACGGAACAGATACTCATTTACTGCGTAAGTTATAGGTGTGAAGCCAATTCTTTTGCTTTAGGCATCTTATCAGACCAGGGGCTGGAGACATATCTCAGAAAGGAACTAGTCTTCACAAAGTTTCAGCCCCCCACCGTTTCCACTTTACTGTCCCTCTCTTGTCTGATAGCGTGTTTAAAAAAAAAAAAAAAAGTCACCAAATAAGCATAAAGAAAGTGCACACTTTGCTTTTGCTGTGACATGAAAAAATAATACGGCACAAAATTTAACCACTGTGAATTCTTAATTATAGGCATAAATTATTTAAATGCCACAACACTCAAAAAGTGCAAACGCCTGCCAAGCCCAGCAACACCTCATATGTCAAAAATTGTCCTATCCCACAATGTTAAAAATTTCCTGGGTCAAGAATTTGATCCAGATCAAGAATTCCTTGTCCAAAACTTGAGCTTTGGTAGAAATTTCATGGAAATCCATGGGTAAATTTTTGTGTAATCCTGCTAACAAACACACACACACACACACACACACACAAAATTAAAGTAAAATATAACCTCATTGGGGAGAAAGTGATCAAATATTAACCATTGTAAGCAAGAAATTTCATAGCACTAGTCTTAAAAAGAACAATGTCAAACTTAAGAGCATAAATAATGCAATAAAAAATGACTTCAGGGCAACTTTCGGGTTTTGTACTACCATGTTTTTTCCCCCCTTCACCACTTTCTAGCCTCATACACTGGTCAGACCGTCTGAGCAGCAGTAACTCTCAGGAGTAAACAAGGACACTGAAAGTTGTAAATGGTTTTGCAGGATTGTTTCCATTGCTTGGGCATATGGTGATTTTGACATTGTGAATGGAAACTTTGGGGCGATTAATGAAGAGTGTTTAAAAGCTGAAAGTCATTACACCGCTGTGTTGTGGGTTGGATTCAGCGCCTTTGTTCTACTGAGTAAAGAATAAAATATGGGCTGAGTGTCCTGGGCGGTTCTGGAGTCCTTCTGCACACTATAGTTAAGGTTTTCTTCTGTTACTTCTTGTTTTGACTTGATGCATTAATCTTTATGAATTAGAGTTAATGAAAATCTTACTCAGTTAAAAATCAAAGCCAGAAAATGTTCTCAAACACAACACACTTGGCAGAAAGCGCCAGTTTCTACATGCATGAGCTCACAGATGGCCGTGACGGTCTACTGTCACTGTAGTGAAAGAGGAAAGAGAGTATGCCAGGCCTCCTTCCTCCACCATGGCCCTCCCAATTTGACCCTAGCATCATCGGGATTTGAACCAACAATCTGTGGATAAAAGTGTGAATGTACTTAACCCTCATGCGTCACTATGGACATTTTTGTCCATTTCAGCAAATTTTCCCTCTTCTTTTGGCCATAACTTTGGCTGTGTTAGTGCATATGGCACAATTTTTTTGTGAGAAAGTCTCTCTCTTGACACATTTTGGAAATCAAATTTAATTGTTTATAATAGATCAATAGAACACTATGGAAAAAAAATTACTACCCTCTTCATTAAGGACAAAAATATCCACTTCCAAAAAACTGCTATAAAAACTTAACAGATTCATATTTTGTTGTGTTTTTTTTCTGAATAAATCTCTGAAACAACTTCCTCCCGGCTCAAAAATACCAAACATTCAGTCATTTTGAGGATTCTAACCCCTTAAATGCCAGTTTGATTGCTTGATGATGCTGTTGTAATTGATGGAAAAAAAACACAAAAAATGTGTTATTTTCCATATAACAAATTTAGATTTTTTTTTTTTAAATCAGTCTTGGATATGTCAAAGATTAGCCAAAATATTGACTTTTATGCAGTATTAGTTTTTGTGTAGTTAAGTTTTTATAGCAGTTTTTTGGAAGTGGACATTTTTGTCCTTAATGACTTAAGAGGGTAGTAAATTAAACTGACGCATGAGGGTTAAACTTTAACATTTAAAAAAAGGAAACTGTATGCAAATGTATTCATGTGAAATTGAAAGTTTCAAGTGACGAGCATTAGCTTTGCTAATTTGCTAAAGGTTGGCTTGCTGCCTCGCCGATTACATTAGCTGCTGGAATTGATGCTAGTCTAACCTGGCGTTAGCACAGAAAGCATATCAAATCCCCCCCGTTAATGTGTTTGAGTTCATACTTTAAAAAGGTGAAGAAGACACCATGCTGACCCCAAGTCATCCTCAAATTTAACACTGTAGCCGCGAAGTTTATCTATAAAAATATTAGGGGTATAAAAAGCATGTCATGCCAATGGAATTAACTTTAGCCGCCATCTCACGTAGCCGGGATTATGTCACGGTAGACAATTTTTTTGCTTTCTGGGCCTCAAATGGCGTCATCCCGTAAGTGTTGTGTGTACTTGCATTGGAATACCCGAAAGCTGCGGAGATTGCTTAGGACAGGCAGGGCGTGGCTTCCATGCTTGAAAAGTTTGGTTTTGAAATTTAGCATACCAGAAAAGTAGCTTGCCAGATCCGTTTAATCGCTGCAATTGTTAATGTATTTGTGAGGCATACATGACCCTCCAGATGTTACTGTGGATTTCATTGGTGGTAAGCTGGAAAGTCAAAATGATGTGTTAGTGTAGTGACAAATAAAAGATTTTATTTATAGTTTATATTACTATTATTATCTGAAAACAAGCCTCTCCTGGTGTTGGTAATCAGACTTGCTGTTGCTTTGCAGTGGATTTTCAGTGTCTTGTTGTTGAAGGTCTTAGTGGTGAGTAACTTTGCTGGTATGTGCCCTTACAGCTACTGGAGTACGTCGGAAAGGGAAAGAGCATCATGGACGTGGGACTCGCTCAGGCTCGCCAGCCGCTCTGCACGCGGAGCCACTACTTCGAGGTGGAGATTGTGGACCCTGGAGAGAAGTGCTACATTGCACTGGGCCTCGCTCGAAGAGTAAGTAGTGTGAACAGGACGGTTCATGTTATTAGTGTTCTGTTAGTGGTGTTCTAAACCTTAACGGCGTGGTGTGACCGAGATTGAATCCCATTTCTGAAAAACGGGGTTTTGACCAGAATCGAGGTTTTCTGTCTAGAAAAAACTTTCAGAGCAGAGTGGGCTGAACTGGAATCTTTCTTCTTATTCTTTCTAAATTCTTTCTTTCTTACTCTTTCTCCATTCCTCCCTTCCCTCCCTCCTTCCTTTGCTTCCTTTTCTTCCTCTCGCTCGACATTCCTCTTCCTTCCACCTCATCTCTCTTTACTTCTTTCCTCCCTTCCTTCCCTTTTCCCTCCGTCTCCCTCTTCCCCCCCTTTCTTCTTCCCTTCTTTTTTACTTTTTTCTCTCCCTCCTTCCTTCACTCCAGCATTCTCTCCCTCCTTCTTCACTTCTTTTCTCCTTCCTTATTTAATTGTTTTCTCTTTCTTCAAGCTACCTTCCTTCCTTTCTCCCTCTCGTTCTTCCAACGTCCAACATGTACCTCTCTGTTTTTTCCTTCTTTCAGTCCTTCCTTCTGTCTTTCTCTTTTTTCGTTTGCTTTCTATTATTCTCTCTCCTTTATCCAACTTCTCCCTGTCTTTCCTTTCTTAACTCAGACCTTCCTTTCTTTCTCCTTCCCTTTATCTCTCAGTTCTTCCTTCCTTCCATCCTAATTTCCATCTTTCTTTTCCAGAGCTTTCCATTAAAACTCTTGCAGCCGGCATCCTAAATATAGGCTTTCGAAGTTATTCTGAGCTCAAAAGTTTGACATGCTGTAGTTGATTTATTTGCATGTGCCTCATTAAGATGTGTAATGACTTAACAGTTAACACAACTACTTTATTTACTTTGCGAAGTCTTCAATTGAAACCTCATGTGCAAGTAAAGAAGGAGCACGATTCAGAAGAGCTGCTCTCACAACACAACAACTCACTGAATTAATCAGCTTTTATTTCAGCACTGATATGATTGGATACATTTGGGGGTGTAGCCAGATTTGAGAAGGTTTGAACTTGACTTGTGGGTGAGAAACATGCAGAAGTGAATCAGAACTTGTCCAAATTTCACCAGGTGAAATCCCCCTCCCCAGACTTTTATTTCAATTTCATTTCATATACTGTGGTACATTTTTCTTTGGAAATTTGTGTCTGAATCATTTTTACCTGGATTTGAGCTTTTTAATGAATAAACCGAGTCCAATACTGACATTGTACGTTTGAAATACTCATTTGAGATGCCCCTTGCCGGTATGAGCCGCTGTACAATGCAACCCCACATGGTGCAGCATCCATTTTCACCTGCCCCGAGGCAGAGCACGTAAATGTGGAGCAGCCTCGTGACAAATCACCTCTTGCTCTTTCCACCAGATGAGACGTGCAGATGAAAAGAACACTCAGCCCTGCCTGTGCCACACTTGAAATCTGTGCTTGGAGCGGAGAACTTTTTCCATGAACTCGGAGTCCAAATGAAATCAAAGGGCTCGGCTGAACTAAGCGGCAACAAACAAATAAATGGCTTTCGTTGTCGAATCACTAACACTGACCTTACTGTTATTTTTATAAATAAACAGTCCTGCTTCACGCTTTCTTCTTAGTTCACCTTGATGGTTTTGACGGTCGTCACAACTTCCTGCTTCTTGTCTCAGGGTTTCCGTGGATGGTGGTGGGCTAGTCACTGTCAAGTGTTAAACTGCAGACGGTAAACACGCTTGTCAACTGAAGACTTGAGTGAGGCCACTGCTTTCACTGTCCTCCGAGGGTGGTTGTGGTGGTGGGGGCGGGGTGTATGTAGAATTTGGACGGTGGTAGTGGTGGGAAGTTTATCAGAGTTGCCGTAACTTCTCATGGAACACTGCGGCCTTTAAGCATCTGTATTTTATTATGCAGCAAAGGTGGTAAAGCAGGTAATTGCAGGGAAGCTTAATTACTGTTTACTTGCAGTGGACGTCAAGCTTCGCATCCTGTGTCTGAGAGATCCTCAAAGGCATGCTTCGGAGCTGTTAATAAGCCAGACACGCCAGCCTTCATGGATCTCGCACTGGAGCTCCTTTTTTTAATGCAGAGTACATAGATATACATTATCACTTAAAAGTACTGACAGTTTCGCCGGTGGTTATCTTGGGAAGTCTGAATTCAGATTGTTGAGCCTGGCACAGTTGGACTACTTTACTTGTGGGTGAGATACATTTTGTCTCTCACTATATATATATATATATATATATATATATATATATAATATGCCTAAGTCTATATAATAATAGTTAATAGATGGCAAGAAGCAAGACAGTAAAATATTACATAATTAAATTATCTAGTATTTATAAAAAGGTCCATCTTGACCACTTTTCTTAGTATCATGCTTATGGAGCGGTCCACAAAATAGACATGGTTGTAATGTTTTGGGACTAGTAATATGGCGGCCGGCCTGGGTTGGCCGGCTTCACTACTGAGCGGGCTGGTAGGCCGAGTGCTTAATCTAGTTATTTTTATGTCAGTGTTTCCAACCGACTCTTCTTCCGCTCCACTCTGTAGCCACCAGGCTTGTTTTGATTACTGCTGATAATATGAGCAGCCATGTTGAATAGCCTTGAGACTTGAGAAGACCTTCGAGATTTTCTGAGTAGAAATTGAGGGAATGAGTTTCTCAGTGTCTTTGTTCTGTTGTCTTTCTTGTCTTAGTTTGGAAAGCCAGAGTTATAAGCTTCAGTTGATTATAAAGTGACTGACGCCAATTGGAAGCCTCATGGCTTCCACCGTGCCACATTTTCTGGTACGCTTGTCTCGGTTACCCTGCATTCTTTGTAAGGGTTTTTGGTTTCAATAGCAGTCTGAAATACCCAGGAAAATCTAAAGGAATATGAAAATGAAGATTTATAGGACTTGATTTGGGACCACACCACCTTACCAATGCTGTACTTTTGGTGTTATACTTCTTGTTGATTCAGCAGCACTTGCAGGCATGGACAAATGCTAAATTAATTAGCCATCCCACCATGTGCCTGCCCAGTTCCATGTTTTGGTTGCATGGAAACCAAGGAGATGGTATTGTGCATAAATTTTTTTTTTGGCTTGGTTTCGTCAGTAGTTCCATGTCTCTGCATGCTCGTGATTCTGAAAAGGTTGTCTGTCATCCGTGTACGCTAATTAATCCGTTTAGTAAAACTCATTCTACCATCAGCCCGATCACTCCTCGGTTTACACGAGCTGTCTATAATTGCTGAACCTTCTTGTATGCCAGGAAACTACGATTTCAAAAAAAAAAACAAAAAAAAAACCCAAATAGCCCTGTTGGCCCAACCATAACCTGCCCTCTAACGGTAAAGCACTACAAATCAACAGTTCCTCCAGAACCACTCTTTGAGACATACCTTTTAGGATTTATACTGTGGGATACAATCTGACTATATAATGGTCCATAAATTCAAGCCATACACCATCAAATCCTTTTTTGTTGAACTGATAAGGTAACAGGGGCAGTACAGTGGAGAGCACTTACACCTCACAGCAAGGTCCAGGGTTCGAATCAGAGTTTACATGTGCTCCCAATGCTTGCAAAGGTTTCCTCTGGGTCCACTGGTTTCCTCCTGCAGTCCAGAGACATGTACATTAGGCTTATTGGCTGTTCTCAAATAGCTCATTGGTGTGAGTTTGAACGGTTGTGTGTGTTGGCGCTGCGATGATCTGGTGAGCTGTTCAGGGTGTACCCTGCCTTGGCCCATTGTCGGCTGAGATAGACTCCAGCCTCCCCGTCACCCTAACAGGATTAAGCGGTTCGACGAGTGAGTGAGTGTTAAGGCAATAGTGCATTGACGTCGACTCTGAACTTTAACTACCCCTGGCTCCACTACTCGTTCATAGCGCTGGAGCATTTCCTTTGTATCCGGTTGCTAGGATGTAAGACAAAGGTCTGAATGGAGGTAATGAGGGGTAGCAGTATGTACCAGTTCACATGCCTGTGTCTCTTATTACCCTTCTGGCCTTCCTGACCTGCCTTTCTGTGTGGAGTCACAAAGCAAAGTGGGCACTCTGGAGTAGTGGTTAGCATTATTGCCTCACAGCGAGGTCTTGGATTAGAGCCCTTTGGTTGGCAAGGGCATTTCTGTGTAATGTTTGGATAGTCTTGTGTGGGTTTCCTCTAGGTGCGCCGGTTTCCTCTCATAGTCCAAAGACCTGCGCATTAGGTTACTTGGATATTCAAGATTGCCCCTGGGTGAGTGTAAGTGTGGTTATGTGTGTGTGTTGGCCTGCAGTGGACTGATGTGCTGTTCAGTGGGGGTGTACCCCGTACACTTTTTGTCCACAGTCAGTCCAGTGGAATCGCCTCCAACTTCCCCGCAGCCCTAAACAGGATAAGCGGTACGGATAATGAATGCATGACCTGATACGTTCATTTCCTTTCCTTCCTTTGAGTTGGACTCCAAGACTCCTTCAGAACTGCAGCACTTAATCCGTTCACAAGGCCAGCAAAGACCGAGGGATTTTCTCCCAGCAAATGATTTCATATTTTTAATTCAGCAGTGACGAGAGGTTGGCACAAAGAAGCCCTTTCGACACTCACACCTTACCTTTGTTATGGTGGCCGTGGAGCCCGTAGCGTACCTGCCTCCCTCACTTATCTCCGTGCTAAATTTGTTAGGAGATGGGCATCAAACCTCTATCAACAGCCTCTCAGCGACTTGTTGATTTTGCCACAGTGTGGAAATGCAGGCGGCTCAAATAACACAGATTAAACCTCTCCCCACCACGGATCAGATAGGATTGAGTCAGTAGCATGACTAGCTCGGATGTTTGTGTTCTTTGGAAGCCCGATGCCTGACTTTTAATATTTTTCAACCGCTAGTTTGGAGAAGACGACCCATTCTGGTTCATCAGAAAGGGTTAATCGAGAACGTTTCAGTAACCTTCACTGATCAGCCCATTGTAAGGAACGTTCCTTGAGGATGTTCACCGTGGAGTAAAGCATGTAGCAAATACTTTATATAATGGTTTATTTTGACACGTGCGACCTTCTATAGCAGCATCTTCATCTGAGGTGTCATCATCTCGATCCTCTCTTTGCAGCCGTTCTTTTGTTCGGTGTCATGCCCTAATCCTAATGCCCCACGGAATGCTTACATCAAGAGAGTTCTTAACTGGAACCACGGGAAGAAAATAAGGGGATGGCTGCTTAAGCATATCATCCGTCTTGCTAAGACTGGTTCTGTGGCTTTTTACCGAGACAGTAAATCCATCAGCCTGTGCTCCGTTGCTTTCTCATCCCCTCTATTTTCCTAATTAGATAAACAGATCAAACGACATCCAGCTCTCAGCGCAACACCGCCGTCGGCCACATACTTTACTGGGTTCTGAACCAAAACAGTTTCCACGTAATCTTGGAGATGAGTTTACAAAAAAGCAGGTCTTGTGGTTCCAGAGCAGAAAATGAGGATTTGGCTGAAGAGGGAAGTGTAGGACACATTCCTCTGTTTCTCTTTCTATCGCGTTGCGCTCTCTCTCTCTCTCTCTCTCTCTCTCTCTCTCTCTCTCTTTCTCTCTTTCTCTCTCTCTCTCTCTCTCTCTCTCTCTTGTCACCTTATTTTTTGATCCCAACGCAACCATTTCTTTCAATTTAAGGCAATCTGCGACTTCAATCATAACTCTGTTACTGCGTGTAGTCTTCACTTGTTTTAAAGATTTCATTTGGAATCGTATCCTCCACGAAGCGCAGGTGATACTATGTTTTTCGGCGGCTGGCCGCATTCGCCGCTACCGCAGACTGTTCTTGTTAACACTCTACCGGTGCCGGTTCTTTATGGATTTATTTTTTATTTATGGTGAATGGTCTCTGTGGCACACCCTACCAGCCCATCGAAACTGGGTCACCTCGGTCAATTCTTAAAAAATCCTCGTTAACACTCTAGAGAGTGCAGTTGTTGTTGGATCGGTTTCCAATTCATACCTGTTATACCTAGTGTCAAGGTCTACAATCCTATTGAGCTGGGTCACCTTGACCTAATTCCACGATTACAGGGCCATATGAAATATGCACGTGGTCATGTAAAAAGTCAAATTTAGCACAGGATTGTTTATTTATACCTGACATGCCTGTGGACGTCCCTGTAAACCTTGTAAAATCTAGGACACCTTGAGCTATTACCTGATGTCCATGTTACAAGAATCAAATTTAGTAAAAAAAATGGTCGTAAGTGTGCCATTGACCATGCAGGGGATACACCTAGGATACGTCGAGTTTGGTGCTTGAATTTTATTGTAATCAGTCGCATAGGTTTGTTTTTACATATTTTTTAATAAAAATTTTTGTATATTATACCTGAAGAGAGCGATGCAGAGGAACTTTAATCCAAAGATCATCTTCCAAAGCTTCATCTTTCATGCTAACCATCAGCCTTGTTATCGTATAGGTTGCTAACTAGCGGTTCTCCGCTGTAGCTTTCTCATTACTATGGTGTTGGACTCTGCCTGAAAATGGCGACTGTCATTTGGAAAAGCTGCTTTTGAGCTTTTTGTTTTCACCTCACGTTTCTTTCGAACTGACCAAGTAATGCGTGCGTCCAGCGTTGTGTCAGTGAAGTCTCTCGGTGAATTGTTTTGCACACTCGAGGGCAAAAGAGGTAATGTGTTATTTTTATCGCTTAGACCTGATAAGAGCGTCAACGTTAAGCAATCGTTTGAATGCCTCATTTGTGCATCGAGCCATTAGGAAGAGGTGAAATATTTCAGGAATGAATAACAGTTGTGGAGAGCTCGTGCAGGTGCTTCAGCGGGAGAGACCAAAAAAAAATAAAAAAATGTGAAAACACATTTCCGATCATTAACCTCTGACTCATTCTCTGATCTTATCAAACAAACAAAAACCATTTGGCTGCTTTGACTGTTTCCTGCCAGTGTGGGACTTTTCTATACCAGAGACGCATCCTGTGCTGATATGCGAAAGATGGGAAAATTCAGCGTGGACAGATCTATTATATAGCACACCGTTAGCTTCATCTCACCCTGAAATAAAGGGGAAAATCCATATGTTTATATACAGCCTCCACCTAGGCCTGACCAAGAAGGTCCTGGGTTTGAGTCCCAGGCTCAGACGTTTCTGTGTGGAGTTTGCATGGTCTCTCCGTGCTTGCATGAGTTTCCTCCCATAGTCCAAAGACATGCACATTAGGCTAATTTACTGTTCCAAATTGCCCCTAGGTGTGATTGTGAAAGGTTGTGTGTGTGTGTTGTCCCTACAATAGTCTGGCAAGCTGTTCAGGGTGCACCCTGCCTTCACCCAGTGTCAGCTGAAGCACGCAAGAACAGAATCTCCTTTAGACCGTGCTAAGATCCCTGGGTAAGGTCTTAATCACAAGTGTGCCTCTGTTCACCCGGCAGTATGAAGGGGTACCAGTAAAAATACTGGGAAGGGACCCTGCAATGAACTAGCGTCCCATCCTGGAGGGACTGAACTCGTGTTTCTCAGCTCAGCTTCATGCTACAGAAACCGGGATAAGCTCCGGCTGTGATGAGCCACATCTGTGTATATATAATACACAGACACAAGTCATTTATCGAATTTAATTTTATTCATGTTTTTTATGAATAAGATACATACATACTTTTATTTATTAAAAGATATTGTGTGAATATTTTCAGTAGATGCACTTTAAGTAAAATTAAAAACAAAGTGTCCAAATACTTATTTCTCTGATGTGTAAATTGCAACGTTAAAGTCATCTAATATATTTCATCATTGTTTTGTGTGCACGCGTGTGTGTGTGCGTGTGTGTGTGTGTGTGTGTGTGTGTGTGTGTGTGTGTGTGTGTTCTCCAGGACTACCCTAAGAACAGACATCCAGGCTGGAGCCGAGGCTCGGTAGCTTATCACGCAGGTCAGTGTCACATGGCGTAATTTAAAAAAAAAAAAGTCGACCTATAAAAGTTTATAAAGTTGTCTGGTCAAACACACACACACACACACACACACACACTGTTTGCACCTGTTTGTATGTAAGCTGTTGTTCCTCCATGTAACCGAATGATTTAAATGCTGAATGGTTTATTATATGGAAATCCGATTATTAGATGTGAGAAACAATTTCCTTTTTTTGTCCATGTTCCTCAATCAGACGTAATTCTGATCCATTCAGAGTTCACATGCATTATATTACTCACACACACACACACACACTCACACACACACACACACACACACACCACTTCAGCCAATTTGGCCATTCTGTTTCTGTGTGTGTGTGTGTGTGTGTGTGTGTGTGTGTGTGTGTGTGTGTGTGTGTGTGCGCCCACATGTCACTGAATCTGTCTGTGATTAAAGTTCAGTACTAGTAACCGGAACATTGTGAGTTCATATCCAGTTGCTCTTGAGTCACTGGGCCATGATCAAGACGCATCATTCTGAGATCATTTCTTTTTTCGATTTCTGTTCAAAACCGCTATTAGCTTTACATGTATGTTTTTTTTTCCTATTTTCTTTTCTTTTTTTTTTTTTTTGACTTATGGCTGTTTGTTCCTGTGTCACAGCTCTGTCCAGGCCTGTTCCGGATTTTCTAAGAATTGAAAGTACATTTCTTTGTGTCTCTCTCTCTCTCTCTCTCTTTCTCTCTCTCTCTCTCTGTGTGCGTGTGTGCGCACGCATGTACCTGTGTTTTTGTCCGTTGCGTGTTTCTTTGTCTCAGGGTGGATGTGTCTCTGTGTGTATATGTCTGTTTTTGTGTTGATGTGTTGCTGGATTTTTTGTGTATATCTGTGTTTGTCTGTGTCTGTCTGTGTTTGTTAGTATTTTTGTTTGTCTGTATGTCTGTGACTGTGTGTATGACTGTTTTTTTCTATGTATGTTTGTTTTTGTTACTGTTTCATTTTGTAAGTGTGTATGAATGTCTGTATTTTTGTTTTTGCATGTCTGTGTTTGTTATTGTGTATGTATGTATGTTTTTGTTTGTCTATGTGTGTTTGTCCGTTGGTTTTTGTGTTTTTTTCTGTTTTTCTTTGATTTTCCCTCGAAAGACAGTCCTGTACTGTCCCACACAGAGACAGATGGATGACTGACTTCACCACTGTTGATTTTGTGTGAACACTTGATAAATGTAGCTGAAGATCAGAAAATTGTATTTCTAAGCCAAAATCATCCAGTATTTCTACATATCTTCATCTAAAGCTGTAAATTCTTTTTTTTCGCCCCTGCTTGTCCTTGGAGTACCTGAAATGCTTGTCGAGGGCTTTCTGAGCGTGGCCAGGAGGTATCTCGGGATCTGTGCGCTCTGTGTCTGCGGTCAGCTCTGTGAGGATCGGGGCTGTGATACTGGGCTTTCAGATATGAGGATATAAGATGGAGTGTGATTATTGATGAAATACAGGTTCTTAAGGCACAGAACTCTGCAGACTTGCTTCTGAGAGAAGCATCTGCAGACCCCAACTGTTGAGGTGGTGTTGAGATTTTGTAGACTGCAGTGGTGGTAGTCAAAGGACTCGGTCACTCAGAAAGGCACGGGTGATGTTTTTTCTTATAATAAGAGGTGTGTGATGCTTTTTGTAGCGCTAAACTCGTAGTATCTCGCCAGTCCATGTGCAGAATCATTTTGGTGATGTCTCCGACTCTAATCAATTGTAGACTTTCTGGCAGCACTATTGATTTAACGAACAAAATTCCAGCCATGCTGTAATGTAAATCTCGCCATCATGCCTGCACTTGGCTTATCGCATCATCCGTGCACCTCCACTATTATTCTTCCTTATGCTATGAAGAAAACCTCTCTGCTTATCGCACCCATCAGGCCACTGCTGTTTGTCTTATCAAGACCTAAAGGAGTGCCATGTTTATAGTGCACATCTCCTGAATAAGCTTTGGCAAGACCCTAGCAGCGGGCCAGGTGATGGGGTGTCATGGGTCATTAAGGCACCACAATCTATATGAAGCCCCCATCTGTGACTTATTAGCTTTTGAGTGATCGCACCTGATGCTAGTGCCAGGTGTGGTCCTATTCACAGGACCCACAGTGGGGTTAATTCCAGCTGTTTTTCTGTTCAGTGGACAATCTGTTTGATTTGGACATTACGGTTTTCCGTTGAGAAGGAACAACTCAAATGCAGTAGGTGGTATCTTAAACCTTATGTGAAGGGAAGGTCTGTCAATCTTGTTGAATACTTTGCCTGGTTTTGTCAAAGGTAGAGTGTTTGCTAGATGTCGTACCCTTAAACTGATACTGAGACAAATACAGTAATGTCCCTGGGTGGCTATTGCACGAGTTGAACGGAGGAATCTACTGATGGCACAACCAACTCTTTATATCTGGTCCTCTGCCTCAAGTTGTTTTGCGGAAGCGGCAGCATCCCAGTGGAGATATCTTCGCTCATCTTTTCCAGACCGGGCTCTGAGAAAAGCTCTGAAGTACGAGGAAAAGCATCTGTGTTTGCTGGTGTGTTGTTTCCTGTCAGCTCAGGTGCCAAAAGTCCTGAAAGTGTTCCAACAGGCCGAGACAACGCACCTATATCCCCTATCTATTTTTAGCCGTGTTGTTCTTCCACACTGGTTGCGATGTTTTGTGTGTTTGTGGTGTAGTGTTGTGACAGGGCCCCGCATCGGTGTCTTAATGATACACTGTCTCCATCACCCTCCCATATTCAGATAGAGATTGTTTAAGCAGGATCCTGAGCCAGGAACGGGTCCCATGACAACTTCACAAATATTTACCAGCTACACGGCACAGTGGGCTTTTTGTCTGGATTTTACCTTTTCGTTGTTGTTTTTTTTTTTTTTTTTTTTTTTTTTAACCCCCGCTTCATATTTTCTTGTTGCTGTCTCTGCCTTGCCATCATTTGTTCTGCTGTCTGTCAGTAAGTTTAAACCAAGAAAGGAGTGAAGAAGAGGTTTAGTTGAAGAGAAAAGAAAGCTGTTCTCTGTTTTGGCCTGTTTTTGCATCAAGATCGCAAGACGTTCTGGGATCATTAGGACCAGAGCATGAGTGGAATGTTCTAGCAGTACAAGGATGTTTCGTTGTAGATTAGGTCTTTATGGTTTGAGCAGGCATGCCTTTCATCTGCATTCTCACTGTGAAGCCTTTCTCGTTCCAGTTTTCGCACTTATGACAGTTTTATTAGCAAGATACTAAAGTACTGGTCTTTTACATGGCATTTATACATGACATGACAATCAGAGTAATGTCAGCATCTGCGATGCATACATCACATCCGTCATGTCTACCTGCAATAACTGTTGCTGTCCCATGTGCATTTTTACCTCCACAGATATCTAAGGTAACATCCAGCAAGCCATTTATGCCTTGCGAATGCCTTCATGGTTGTAACGGTTGAATTGATTTGGCACTTGACCTGCAATAATTTTCATCATGACCAAACTTTCCATGAATGAAAGCCACACCCTGCTTGTTTCTCAACGTACCTCGACGGGTCTTGCGGATTCTGACATGAGTGTGCAGGACACTTGCGGAATAGTGCCAACTGACCCCTGAAGGGCAAAAAAAATCGTCTACCGTCACTAATGTGAAGTAATGCCGCCTATATGTGCAGTGGTGGAGGCTTACTGAAGGTTACTGACCTGAAAGTCGTGGGTTCAGTCCCCAGTTCCACCACTGTTGGGCCCTTGAGCAAGGCCCTTAACCGTCCTTGCTCAATTATATAAAAATGATCATCGTAAGACGCTCTGGATAAGAGTGTCTACCAAATGCCGTAAATGTAAATATGAGACCGAGGCTTTAGAATCCTTATTTCCAAGGAGACTTGATAGTTGGTGGCTAAGATTAGCTGCTTACTGTTCTTCCTGGCCATGACATTTTAAACCCGTGTAACTGATACTGAATCACCAGACTGACTAGCCTTTAGTCTTCCTTCAGTTTAGTTCACTCATATCCGCCCACTTCTGCATCTCCCATCACTGGTAACCTTGTTGCTTGTCAACAAATCCAAGAATGCGCAACTCTCCCCCTACTCAGTGATAGTGGTCCTAGTACTTTGACCCCCTTAACATTATTAGAAAAGCAAACATTAGGACTGTATTCCAGGTGCTATAAAGAAGCTTGGCTAGTACTGTACGTAATGGATACTTATCAGGCACTAATTTCAATTCAGTTCCTGGAAGTATCACAGCCTGTTGATACTCGTGACAGTCTGCACTAGCAAAAGGACTTGTTTGCTTGTTCTGTAAGTTGCTCTACAGATGATTTCCTGCCAAATACCATAAAAATATATTAATGGGAAGTCTGTAGCCTCAAGGCCACTTCAACCTGCCATCTCTGTGCAGTCAATAAAGTTCTGTCTCTTTCGAGAGAAATAGGCTAGTCGTGCACCCCAATGGGTACCGATGCATAAAATGAAATATAAATCCTTCCGTCTTTGTCAGTCTGAGGTCGAGTCCATGCCAAGTATTAGCTGCGCAAAGAAATCATTAATGCTTTCCTTTTCTCCCTCCGGAGAAGTTTACACTTTTGAAGACAAATGGAGAACTACAAATCCTGTCGACTTTCAAAGACTTGTAGCATCAGAGTCTTTTCACAAGTGTAAACATGAGTTTAGGATTATATTGAAGACTGTCTTTTTTTAAAAATGTACTATTGCTATATCTTAATGGTAGAAATTCATAGAACGATTGTGTGGATTATTTCCTCCAGATGATGGGAAGATCTTCCATGGCAGCGGAGTCGGAGATCCATTCGGCCCTCGTTGCTTTGAGGGGGACATCATGGGCTGTGGGATCATGTTCCCTCGGGACTATGAAGGTGACAATCTTGTAGAGTCTTTGCACGTGCCCTTTACAGCAAGAAGGTTTTGGGGTCAAGTCCTGAGCTCAGGCTTTTCTGTGTGGAGTTTGCAAATTTTCCCCATGCATGTGTTGGTCCTCCGGTTTCCTCCAACAGTCTAAAGACATGCGCATTAGGCTGATTGGTGGTTCCACATTGCCCCTTCATTAGCCTGGTGAACTGGACCCCACCTTTGCCCATTTTTGACTGAGATAGGCTCCAGCCTCCCTCAAACCTAGTAAGAGAAAGCAAAGGAGTGAGTGAAAAATAATCTGCCAATTGGTCATGATGTTGATGTTTGTGTTGTGGTGGTGTTGTTTTTTTTCCCCTCCATTAGATGAGGTTGACGACGGAGAGGACCTAGCCGAGAATGCCAAGCAAAACCGCGTCCAAAACGTACTGTACTCCAACGACGAGGATGAGGAGGACGAAGGAGACGACGCAGAGCAAGAACAGGAAGGCAGGAAGGTTATGGTGAGCTGTTCTGCCGTTTCCACTCTGTTTCCGCTGTGTAGCTTATTAATCAGGTTTCATTTGTTATTGAGTGAGGAAAGCCCAATGGGGGACGACTGGCAGTTAGCTGATGTCATGGCTTCTGAGTGCAAATTATTGTCTGTGTATCTTCGACGCATCAGACACTCTCCACACACGCATGTGGGTTTCCTCGGCGTTCTCCGGTTTCCTCACACTTCCTGAAAATATGGTAGCAGGCAGATTGCTGTTTTAATTCGCCCCATTAGTGTAAATATGTGTTTGTTCTTGGAGATTTAATTGGAACAGTGTGTTTGTAAGGCTCCAAATTTTCAGCTGCAGGATTAATCGATGTCTATAGTAATGGAATTTGATTCGTCTGTCATATCAGACACACCCCCACACTTGTTTTTCTTACTGTCCTTAAGAGGACCTATCGATAGTGCTGGTGAACACTGCTGTGTTTACACCTAATATAACCTCAGCAATGTTTATTAAAAAAAGCCAACAAACAAACAAAAAAAAAGTTTTGAAGTTGTCAGATTTTCGTATCCTTGTGGGGACCTCGTGGAACATAAAACCAGGACCCCGCCCACCCTCTTAGATGAACGTATGTGCACTACGTTTGTCACTTTAGGGTTTGGGTTTGGGATTCTTTGCTCCTAATTTCTGTCTCCTCCCAAGAAAGCATAATCAGCCGTGTTCTTTTCCACAACAACTGCGGCCTGATAAATGGCCATTTGTCTTGGAAAAATTTGTCTTGTCAAAACAGAAACGGGGCATGAATCATTTTTATTAGACGCTGCACATGTTTTCAGTCAGCAGTGTTGTCTTGTAGAGAAGGCCAGCTCTCTTCTCTTTCTGTGCTCAGGTTTGTCTGGGTGTGAAAGTTGAGCAGCATTAATCACCGGGGATTTCAGTACTGAAGTAACCACAAAGAATTTTGGCTTTGCCTCCACAAATCAGCGAGGGATAACGTGCACTTTGCCACACTTTTGCAACAATGTTTATGTGTCCAGTGCTGTACGTTGTTACTCCAGGCTAAAAAGTGCACATATTTAGTAAGCAATGTTAGTTTGGCTGCTCTTAAGTCTTTTGTAAATAAAACAACAACAACATAAAAGCCCGTCGGTTATCTGAGCCAAATATTGCGTCCTTCTAATTCCTCAAAAGTGCCTGGCATTTCTAACTAAGCTCTGTGTGCTATGAGAAGCAGCTGGTGCATGAGTCTGTGTCTGACAGACAGGGCTACAGAAATGTGACTCGCTGTCGCCCCCTAGGTGTTCTTCACCCGCAACGGGAAGATCATCGGGAGGAGGGAAGTGGTGGTGCCGGCTGGAGGTTTCTACCCCACCGTCGGCATGCTGAGCAGCGGAGAGAAGGTGAAGGTGGATCTCCATCCTCTCAGCGGCTGACGGACGGAGACGGCAACCAATCCCGTGCCAGCTGTTCCACTGCGAGCCACCGTAGCACGATTAACGGTTTAAAAAGGGAATCAGGGAACATTTTCATTATCACCCGCAAACTGATCGAATGCTGTTGGGATTATTTTCTTATTCATAAGTGCACACTGTGGACACGAGCTGATTTTTAATTTTATTTTCCATATTGATAATTGCCATGGAACCAAAAACAGCAGTGCATGGTTTTCACTCGCGCTGGAAATAACGATGCATTTCTTACTGTCTTTATGTGGGTTTTGTTCTTCGGGGGATGAGCTGGGTTCTGTTTATACGGTTCTGTGCATAACCATGATGAGCGGCTGTATTCAAGAGTTGAGAAGTGCGCGCGTGTGTGTGTGTGTGTGTATGTGTGTGGTGTAAGAAAAGATTACTGAACCTGCATACACAGACAATTCTATGGACTTGACGGCTACATGATGTATTCACACTTTATACCAAAGGCCTTTTCCAATTAGCTGGAAGTCCAATATGACAATGTTTTCTTTTCCGTAATTTGATTTTGTCATCATTTTGCAGTATCTTTGAGTAAAATTTGAAAATTTCATCTTAAATGATGCCCAGTAGGACTTTTAATCAGTTAAGCTTAAAACTGGTATGTTGCAGTAGTTAGATAGTTAATTGCACAAAAACACAAATAAGTACAAGATTCCCTGCATAAGGAACGAGGTTGCATCAGTGCCGTCAGTAAAAAAAAAAAGCCTGCAAGTCGTCGGTAAATATTTTAACCATTAGTCCAGCTTTAGTCTTTATTAGTTTTCCAACCAAAAATTAGATTTTACTCATGGTGTGTTGTGCTACCCGGTAACTCTGCATTCATACCAGCAAGAGGAGTCGGATTCGGATTAAGCTAGCTAAACACAAATGCTACCAATTCACGGATCAGAGTGTAAATTACTTGATTTAACACTGACTTTCCTTCTAGGCTTCATATTAGCCTTATTGCCAAATTCATTAGCTAGCTACGTGTTCGCTACGCACCAACTATCCCTGCTACACCCTTTCAAGATTTTTGTTTGCTTATTTGTGTCTTGTATATGTATTTACAACATAAGACATGATAAATAATAAACAGTTATTAATTACTGGAAGGATCAATGTGACGGGAACTGAAATAACCCAGCTAATAATAATCTGTAGGACCGGTCGGACAAATCGATGGCTGTGATCCGTTACACTGTAGTTTCGTATCAAATTCAAATAAAATTGCGATATATTATTATTTTTTTTGCATCATGAAGCAGGTTTATATATAGATATAAAAATAATTTAAGAATAAAACAGGCTAAAATAGTCAGCCTACTAATGCAGAAGAAGAAGAGATTGTGAATGTGATCATTAAGACACTCCTGAAGAATCTACTTATCTTCTATTAGATTGTACATCTCTTATTTTTATATCTTCATATCAGTCGAACCTCATTTTTATTCTTAAACAAACAAACATGTCGAATTATCAACAGATTCCTATTATCCAAAATTAATTTCACATCACTTGGTTGATTTATTTTTATCATTTTATTAAGTGAGATCATTTTCAAAATAATTTCATGTAAGGTATTTTTGTCTATATATTTTAATTTTATGAGCTTAAGTGGGGCTAACTCAGTATGTGATGGCGTAGTGGTTAGCACGTCCACCTCACAACAGGGAAGAAGGTCCTGGGCTCGCCGAGGGCGTTTCTGTTTGGATGGTCTCCCTGTGCTTACGTGGGTTTCCCCTGGGTACTCTGGTTTCCTCCGACAATCCAAAGACATGCACGTAAGGCTAATTGGCTGTTCCAGATTGCCCCTAGGTGTGAGAGTGAATGTAAGTGTTTGTGTGTGTTGGCCCTGTGATGGTCTGGTGAGCTATTCAGGGTGTACCCTGCCTTCGGCCAGAGTTGGCTGAGATACAGTAGGCGGTGGCCTCTCCGCGACCCTGGGATTGAGCAGTTCGGCATCTGAATGATTGAGTGAGTGAGTCTAAGTGGCCGACTTTTCACCAACTCTGAATACAGTGAAGAACTCGGTTGATGAATGAAAGTTATACGAAGCCCATTTTCTCGAAGATGCATAGATGACGTAGCTATAGTATATTTTTGGAAAATAAATAAAGCTTGTATATAAAATAGAGATTTATAAATTATATATCTTACCGGCTGTACAGCAAGTAACAAAGAATCACTTCAGGAAAAGATAAATAAATGAGTGTGTGAATGAAGAGAGAGAGAGAGAGAGAGAGAACGAATGGCATTTCAGTTCGTAAACAGCATGCAGTCACGTCCCTGAGTCACCGTCACTGTCCCGCACCTTCACCTTTTCCCTTAGAATCCTAAAGCTGGTGACATTTCTACTTGGTCTTCTTGGTTTTTTTTTTGTTTTTTTTTTTTTTTGTTTTCTGATCAACTGACATTCAGAAAGAAAGTGCCACATTGTTATCGCTTCCTCGTGGAAATGAGGAGCAGGGAAATGTCACGAGGTAATTCGAGGTCACTCGCATAATTTGTAGTGACGTACGATTTTTCTGAGATTCTACATGCAATTTGTTGGGGGGGGGGGGGGGGGTGTTACGAGGTTTGGTGCTCTACACTGGTGTGTTTGTGTTTTCGTGTGTATCAGCAGGGCCGTATTCAGAGAGAGAGAGTTTTGTTTTGACCAAAATTGTGTACGGTATTTCGACTCGAAAATGCAACCAAGTTCGAATTACAGTTGTGTTGAAGCGAAATGGATGCGTGGTTCAGTTTCCTTCAGTCAAATTTATCATTATTATTCTTAAATGAGTCGACAAATCATGTAAATAAATAATCTTGGTTGGTGGGGAATAAAAACCAGTAACACAATGCCATTTGTTTTGGAAGCTGTTTTGGTAAAGTGAGTAATGTAATACTTACAGATACACAGTGTGTCCCAAAATTCCAGATTCATCAGCAATTATTCACTTAAATAGAGATATTATCACAAATACACAAATTTAAGACCTTGGACTGTTTTCAACACTTGTGTTTACACTGTTTATGCACTCTGTATACGCTGTGTTTATATTGCGTACCCGCTGTGTTTATACTGTGTATACGCTGTATAGATATTTTGTGTAAATACTGTGTACGCTGTGTATACACTGTGTGTACGCTGTGTATATGCTGTATAGATATGCTGTGTTTGTACTGTGTATATACTGTGTAATCGCGGTATATACTGTGTATACATTGTGTATATACTGTGTAGATATTCTGTGTAAGTGCTGTGTATACACTGTGTATAGTCTGTGTATATCCTGTGTGTACACTGTGTATATACTGTGTATAGGCTGTGTATAGGTATCGGTGTGTGCACGCTGTGTATACGCTGTATAGATATACTGTGTACGTTGTGTATATGCTGTATAGATATACTGTGTATACACTGTGTATATACTGTATACATGCTGTGTAGATATTCTGTGTAAATACTGTGTACGCTGTGTATAGTCTGTGTATATCCTGTGTGTACACTGTGTATATACTGTGTATAGGCTGTGTGCACGCTGTGTATACGCTAGATATACTGTGTACATATTGTTTATATACTGTGTACACACTGTTTATACTGGGTATACACTGTATAGATACACTGTGTATATGCTGTATAGATATACTGTGTACGTTGTGTATATGCTGTATAGATATACTGTGTATACACTGTGTATATACTGTATAC
>JAOUQZ010000017.1:16872131-16886852 GCA_028564935.1 Neosilurus hyrtlii
GTACATATTGTTTATATACTGTGTACACACTGTTTATACTGGGTATACACTGTATAGATACACTGTGTATATGCTGTGTATATACTATGCATATGCTGTGTACATACTGTGTATACACTGTGTATATGCTGCATAGATATGCTGTGTATATACGCTGTGTATATACTGTGCATATGCTGTGTACATACAGAGTATATGCTGTATAGATGTACTTATAGATATACTGTGTATACACTGTGTATATACTGTGTGCATGCTGTACAGATATACTGCGTATATGCTGTGTGTATGTACTCTGTATATTATGTGTATATACTGTATACTGGTATATAAACTTCTTCAGTCTGTATTTTCTACCCCAGATTTTCAAAGGCGTACATGCAACACAACGAATAAAATTGACTTGAGTACCAGAAGTTTTAACGCACGCAACCATGACCACCTCAATATCGACAGAACTCTGAATACGGCCCTTTACGAGGTTTTAAGCGGAAGTCTCAAGACCCCGTGTCTCAGGTCGGACGTGTTTGTACCTCTTTTCATTTTCTCACTCTTCTAACAGAACCCTCTTTGTTTTCCCTTCTCTTTATTTCTTTATTTTAATGTGGTATGTTGTGTAATCGTGATGCGTGTCATTGACTCGATGCCATCACATTCATACTTAAGTAAAAAAAAAAAGATGAAAAAGGGAGAAAAAGAAAAAGCTGGGAACGTTCTTCAGCTTCACTGTATGTGCTTTAACGTGAGCTAATCCTGTTCACTAACGTCCTGAGCACTTTATAGCAGATCGATTGTGTGGGTAAGTTGGGTGGAGAGCTGGTTTTACAGCTGTGTGTGTGTGTGTGTGTGCGCGCGCGTGAACCCACCAATCTGCAAACTTCAGACAGTAACTGTTTTTGTCTTGTCTTCATGTCCCACAATTCACACAATTGCGATGTAGTTTTTTTTTTTTTTAATGCTGGTTTATGCCAAATCTGTCATTATGGATCCCTCAGACACTCTCACTAAAAGAGAAGAGGATTCATTATATTACACATCTGTTGAATGATGACATTAAACCACATTTACTTCAATCTAAACTGTCTCAGCTGTGTTTTTTCCCCCTAGTCATAAATCAGACCTGATCGTCTTGTGTTAAATTAAATAGACAGGGTTTTGTTCTTTTGAATGCATGTCTGGAATTTTCAAGCTGTTCATTTTACCTTTTTGGGGGGATAAGTATAAGCTTCCTGTCATTAAGATAATATACAGTAGTGTACAGTGAGGATTCTACACCACCTTTGTCTAAAAGGGCTCCTAATAAAAAGTAAAAATTTACTTAATTTTTTGGTGAAAATGTTTTGAACAATACTACTGTAGGCATCAAGAACCAAAAAAAATAAAATAATTCTGACAAATATAGTAAGGTTAAAGTATGGCTAATAAACAAAAACACAGAAAAGATCAATTTTTCAGAAAAATTTTAAGGCATTGCAAATGTAATTTTTTGGAATTTTGCATAGCATGAATGAACTTCAGACCATATGGAATGGTTCAGCGAGGGAAGAAATGAAAAATAAGTGAACACTGTGCCTGAAAGGTTAAATGCTGTAATCAAAGTAAAGGGTGGCCACACTGAATATTGACTTTTTTCTCTCAAAAAAAGAGAAGTTATTTTTGTTATTACTATATATTGTTTGTTTACTTATTCTCATCAATATGATCCAATATTACATGAAATAAATACTTGGTTTCTGATTTATCTTCATTTTCTTAAGTGTATAATCATCACTGCATCACTATTTTTTTATTTCTTCACTCGCTAATCCGCTCCATATGGTCTGAAGTTCATTCATACAAAAGAAAAAAAATTTGCGACACCTTTCAATTTTTCAATTTTGTAAAATTGGTATTTTCGGTGTTTATGTTTATTAGCCATACTTTTACCTCAATATACTTGCCGGATTAATTTTTTTGGTTCTTGTTGCCTACCATAGCATTGTTCACTACATTTTTACTTTTTTTTGTATTATAACTACCACACACTACTGTATGGATTTAAGATGCTCAAAATTTTAAATCTGTTGTATTATTTTCTTCATATAAAGCAGATTTGAAAACTAGTAAGCAAGCTGTATGTGAACATCTGGAAGAAAAAAAAAACAAGGAATAAATAACTAGTCCTGAAATGCTGAGCAGTTAGTTACTTTGTCAATTATTTCTATTTAGTTACTATAGAACACACTCTGTTGATTTTATCCTTTTACATACAGAAAAAAAAAGTCGCACACACTAAGATTTTTGATGGAGTGCATTTACAGCGTGTAATCTCCACGGCATTGTTGCTCCAGTTGGTCCGGTCGAGGCTCAGCAACATTAATGTGGCAATAAAATGAAGTCGGCTGATGATCTGAATGAGCAGGTTATCACATCAATGCACTTTTTCTTTCCTGATGGCACGGATATAAAACGGGGACTCGAATAATGAGCGAGTGGTTCACGAGGAATCATCTTCACTTATATTGGCACCCCAGAGTCCTGGCCTTAACCCTATCGAAAGTTTCCGGGATGTGCTGGAGAAGACTTTATGGTGGGTGATCTCGCTGCGTGGTGATGTTGGGTGCGCAGCCCGTTCCCTTGACCTCGCCCCTTGTTTTCCTTTCTAAAGTGTACTTATCGAGTGTAAACTCTTGAAACCCTTAAGGTCACTATTCAGCAGGAGATCGCTGCTGTTCCACCCGACATCGTCGTGACCCATCGAGCCACGGCAGCCTTCAGAAACCACCTCCAAGTATGTATAGACGGCGACAGCCGCCGTTTGTGTGATGTCATCTTTAAAACACGTTGAATTAAAAATTCTGTTAAATGAAGTTTCATGTGTGAACATAAGAATTTCAATATGTTTAATCTTTAACAATTTTTTTTCT
Organism: Neosilurus hyrtlii; assembly: GCA_028564935.1. Lineage (NCBI taxonomy): Eukaryota > Metazoa > Chordata > Actinopteri > Siluriformes > Plotosidae > Neosilurus > Neosilurus hyrtlii. The sequence goes on from JAOUQZ010000017.1 coordinate 16,875,038, forward strand.
TTTTTTTTATCTTTGAAACGTGGGACATGTATTGGGTCACTGTGTATAAATCAATCTTTTCCAAAGCTAGAAGCTGAAACAGGAGACGGCCTGTTCCTTGAGAGTCCATAATTTTTGGAGGTCCAACATTTAAAAAAGTTAAAGTGGAAGCATTAAAATTTTCTTTTTTATAATGACGCATTATTACTATTATTATTAAATAGTTAATAAATGAAGCAGATGTGGTCTCCTGTTTATTTATTTATTTAACAAGATACATTTAAAATTTAAATGCGCAAGTAAAAGACATAATACTACATTCATACAGAGCAAACACAACCAGTTTCAGTTCTAAAAGACCACGTGCTGAGAAATCTTTCCACGACTAAAACACATTTCCAAAGTCGGAGCCTCTGGCTAACACAGCTGGACGACTGTCAAGTCTTAACGCTCAATGAAAAACTAAGAATGAAAAAAAAAAGTACAATAATAGAGTCCTCTTGGGTTCACTGGCTGTTCTTTGTAGTTGTAGTTGAATAGTTTTACGACGGATTGTGTAAAAGTGTTTAAAACAACTACAGAAGTGCAAGAAAATATTAGCAAGGATTAACAGAGAGGGGAAATTTTTTATTTTTTACCCCAAAAACCTTTCAGATCATGTCGTAAATGACTGCGAACAATTTCTACCCTGTGGTTTTATATCGGCGAGAAACCACAAAACAGTAACTCAAGTAAAGCTAAGGTGTTAGATGAAGTCAGCGCAAGCACTACTGGAAGCAAGCGTGTCTGATGTCCCGTGTCCGTTCCCCTTCAGTGGACTGGCTTTTCCACTGGAAGGGAGACGGATTTGCATTTTTTAAGTTACAATGGTAGAAAATCTTCGTTTTCAGGTGTCCCCCGTAACGTCGTGGGACAGAACCACAAACTGTAAACGCTACGGCGCAACTGTAAACGTTAGCATGTGTTAGCAAGCCTCTAACTTAACCCTAAGTGACATGATAAAAGATGCAACATAATTTGAATGCTGCAAAAAAAAAAAAAGGACAGAAAATACAGACTGTACTGCGCAGACATAAAAAGTACCGATCGATTTCTCATGTGCCGCACATGTGGTAGAAACCTGGACACGAGACTCGTGCCGTAGATAAAAACAAGACTGATGACGGTGATCCCGTGAAAGTTGGTTGAATCAAACAGACTTTACTTTTGTTTCGTTTGTTTATTATTAACACAGATCAGTCGTCGTCGTCGTCATCGTTTTCGTAATGACGGTTCTTCCTGATCACGTCCTCGACCGACTCGTCCTGCTCTTCCTCGCCATCCCAGAATCCGATGTCCTCAGAGTGTTTCTGCTCAAACCCGGAGCTTGATTCGCCCTCGCTGATGGGTGAGGAAGGAGCCGTGTCCTCCAGTGAAGTGCTCTGGAACGTAAAAGATGGTGGCTCCTCCTCTTCTGGCTGATCGTTCTCTTCAGTGACTCCATCACATCTGTCTTCAACTTCCACTTCTTCTTCTTCTTCCTCTTGTTTGTTTATTTCCTCCTTTTCAGTTGGTTGGGGCTGAGTGTGGTGTATCATGCTGGGTTGATTGACAGCAGAGGCGGGGCTCCGGATTGAAAAGGGGAGGCTGCGCTCTTTAAGCGAGGCGTTCCTTCGGATATCAGAGAGCTCTGCTTTTTCAGTACAAACAGGGCTTGAGTCGCCCTCTGGTGGCCATTTTGGGCGGATGGGACATACGGCAGCCTCTTCAGGCAGGACACCGGATTGAGTTGAAGTTTCCTCGCTGTCGGATCTTGGAGGCCAGGAGATCTTCAGCCGCCTTGTTTCCATCGGTTTCTCGGTTCTTTCGCATACCTCCTGAGCCCGTGTCTCCAGTGAGGCAGTGAGGACGTTCACTTTAACCAGAGGAGATTCCTCCACGGCGGGACTGCTGGTGTTTGCCGGAGGCTCCTCCTTGCTTCCCTGGTCTTCTGCGTCCTCTCCACGGGACTCCCACAGCTGTTTGTGAGGTCGGTGTCCAAAACCTTCATCGTAGTTCCCTTTAGCTTTGAAGAGCTGGCAGAAGTGGGGCTTGCAGTAGACATTGCTGTGTAGAGAGGCGTAGTTTGCCAGGCTAACAGGCACACGAAGGAAGAAACGATGAGAAAATTGAACAAGGTAATGATGCAAACATTACGGATTCAATTAGAACTTTGTTTTCACCTCAGCTTGGTGTTGCAGTGCGCACAGCGGAAGCAGGAGTTGTGATAAACTTGCTGGTTGGCGACCAGTCGCTCCAGCGGGTACACGGTCTTGGAGCACATCACGCAACTCTCGCGCGCCGGCAAACCGAACTTCTAAACACACACAGATTCACGCAATAAGCTTCAACCATTACGAACAAGCATTGTGGTGTGGAATACACCTGTGATTTTCACGCGAGAGTCTATTTGTAATGATTATGTATATTAGCGTAGATCTTCATTTCAACACCGAGATTCTCGAAACATTTCCTCCAGGTTCTCCGCTTTCCTCCCAGTCTCCAAAGACATACACGTTAAGCTAACTGGCTGTTCCAAATTGCCCCTCAGTGTAAGTAGTGTGAATGGTTGTGTGTGTTGCCCTGCGATGGTCTGGCGAGCTGTTCAGGGTGTCCTGCGACCCTAGTAGGATTACATACGCTGATCGGCCATAACATTGACACCACTTGACTGGTCTGCCAGGCAACCCCATACACAACAAGCTACAATGCTCGGTGTTCTGACTCCTTTCCATCATAGCGGACATACTAGCTTTCACTCACCACGGCACATGACACCCACTGTCCTTCCTTGGACCACCTCTGGTAGGTACATACACCCTTGCATACCAGGAATAACCCACGATACTCATTTTTCCTGCTTTCAACACATCAACTTTTTCTTTCTCCCTAATACGTCGCCCTCCTTGGCCAGTGCCTCTATAACAGGATAACCAGTGTTATTCACGTCTCCACCCTGATCGGTGTATTTCTAAAGGAAATCTAAAGGCGGGTGATGGGGATGTTAATCTGGTTACGCGTCACTCCTCCACATGGTTTGGGAATGTTTATACTGGGCTAAAGGAGACTAGTCAGTCGATATATATATATATACGTATATAAGCTAGAAATTATTACCCCTTTCTCACCGATGAAACTTTCACACGGATACCCGTGGTACCTCAAAGTGTAGATGCGGAAAATGGCACATTTTCTCACATTGGCCACCTTCTGCAACAATAACTGAGGTGAAGATTCTCAGCCTTTTTCATCGTGGAAAAAAAGCGTATGATCACCGTGAGCATCAGATGGTCACCGCCAGCAATACGGTGCTTGTCGTTGTTCACAGTGGTCAAACGATGCTGGCGGTGATGTCACGTTTTCAGCCTTTACGGAAAAACAAACATGTTGGAATTTACCGCGAGCATCTGCAGAATACTGCGGTGCTGATGGTTCTCTGCGGCAATCTGCGATACACGCGAAGACAAATTAAACTTTCTGCGAAAGCCGCAAGTCAAGTTGCGTTGGTGAGAAAGGGGTGTATAGATGGAGGATTCCTTTAAGCATTTTACATTAAAAAAAAAAAAAAACTCAAATGAACTGTATATGATGGTAAGAAGTCTGGTGAGTGTTTTTAATATGGATGGAATTAAAAACGAAGGCTCACCTTGACTGGTTTAGTTTGGCTGTACTCAGGAGCAGGTGTGGCCACGCTGGAGCCTGGTGGAAGAAGAAAATCTTTATTAAGTAACATCACAAGGGTAACAACTTGGGACCAAAGGCTCAAATAAGTTTATGAAAAGGTCATTGTACGGAAAGGTCAAAGTCAGCAAAATGGCTGCCGATTGTTTTTAACGGCTAAGTAGCAGCTGGTGCGGTTCCCCCATCAGGTGTGTCTGGTTTTTACCTTTCAAAGAGAGCCAGAATCAGATGCACTATTTTTTTAGTTGATAAAAGCAACCGTACAGTGTGTCAATCTTTAAGAAGTGTAAATTTAGAAGAATAAATCTGAGCCCCGACACGTTCGTTTGAGTCGTCGATTGTTTTCTGGTGTTTTTTTTTTTTCTTTCTTTTTCAAAGACGACAAAACATTTATAAGAAAGTGTTAATAAATAGAAAGTGGCTCACTGTTATCCATGATTGGAGCTTTCCGACTGCCAGGCTCAGAAGAGGAGGTCTACAAAACACAGACACATAATGAGTAAAGACATGGAAATGGTGCCCTCTACAGGCAGAACACAGTCCATCATCATCACCACCACCACCACCACCACTTACCACATCCAGCGGGATCGGAGGAACGTTTTCCTTCTGCTTCATACCATAAGCATGTGCCTCCATATCCACTTCACTCTGGCCCTGAGAGGAGGATGGAGAAATAAATACAGTGAATGGATGGATGAAAAATAATAAGATGGATGGATAGCTAAATAAAAAGTAACATAAGAATTAATGATAAATAAAATAAATGGATGGATGGTGATATGAATTAAATAAGTGGATGGATGAAGATAAACTGATAAATGAATGGGTGGGTGTAGAAAAATGGGCAGATGGGTGGATGGATGGAGATAAATTGATAAATGAATGGGTGGGTGGATGGGGATAAAAGGGTAGAAGAATGGGTGGATGGGTGGATGAATAAAGATAAATGGGTGGGTGGATGGATTAGAATAAATGAATAAAATGGATAGATGGCTGAATGTATGGAGATAAATGGAGAGATGAATGGAAGGGTGGATGGATGGAGATAAATAGATGAATGGGTAGATGGATGGATAAAGATAAATGTATAGATTGGTGAATGAATGGAGATAAATGGATAAGTGGATGGATAAAGGGATGGATGGATAGATGATATAAAATAGATGGATGGATGGATGATACAATAAAATGGATAGATGGATAATGGATAGGTGGATGGATGAAGGGATGGAAGGATGATATAAAATAAACAGATGGAGGGATTAGGATAAATGAATAAAATGGATAGATGGATGGGTCACAAAGGTCACCAAGGCAGAATGAAGGAGAGTAACATCAGGTCCCCTCCCTCCAGCACAGGAAGTGACCTGAACGAAGGGCACTCACGCACGGGGACGAGGACACGTCTAGTTTAGACACCGCGGCCCGATAGAGGGCCATTCTCTCCCTGAGGGGCGTGGTCTCCACCATTGTCTCCGACGTTCCTGAGAGAGCCAGAGACGGGGACAGTGTTCAGGACACGAGGTCAGATTAGAGAGAGGAAACAGGCATTTCCACAGTAAGCGCCTGATCACTTAAAGTCAGCCGTCAGCCTTTTCCTTTACTCTCTCAAACCTGACTCGCACTCGCAAAAACAAAAACAAATCACGACTTTTGGGCTTTTCTTGATACCTTTGTCTCCGTATTCCATTTTGTCGAGGCCACTTCCTGATGTCTGGACCGACTCTCCAGAAACCTGCACAGACAAAACACCAGATTGGTGACAGTTTCATCGGGACGAAGACGCGGTCACTCAATAACACACTGGACCTTTCGCAGAGTTTACCTTCTTATCCTACTATGGTTCGCAGCACTCATTATAAATAAATAAACAAACAAACAAACAGTCGAGTTGAGTCCTGTGCTGTCTCGTCAGCCTTTAATAATCCAATAATGAGCTCAGGATAGCGGATTCACCGGCAGACATCACCGTCTAGCCACTTTACACTCACTGTCCTCACACACATACAGTTATCTCCCCTAAAGCCAGCCTGTCTCTACACCTGGACCCGTCGAGACACCGCCAGACACCGCACAGCTGCACTAACCACGGGATTAGTCTGCTCCGAGCAGAGCGGAGAAGAAAGGTCACATGAGCGTAGATAAATAATAAACAGCAGGATACGGCAGGTTTTTGGGTGACTGCTAGTTCTTGTTCAGAGCCCTGCGAGATTCGAGGGTTTGAGGGAAACACGACTGGCTGAGGTTCAGCTTCAGGGTTTCTTTCATCTGTTTTGAAGCAAGAGACTGTCAATAGGTCAAAATAAATATACTTTTTTATTCTATTTATTTTTTTGTATAAATTTGATACTCTTTCATGGAAAACAGTCCTGGAATTTATCCCGAATGAGTACGGTACTTTTTTCATCTTTAGAGAATTTAAAAACAATCCTACACTGAATATATAATTTCACAGCTACAACTTTTATACAAAACTGAAATACATTTAAAGCAGGAACAAATTTACCAAAAAATTAAAAGAGGAATTAAGTCATGCTGGTTATTAGTCTGGGAACATCTACAAGAGCCAGAGAGCATCTACAAGAGCCCAGGAACATCTCCAAGAGTCTGAGACCATCTTCAAGAACCTGAGACCATCTCCAAGAGCCTGGGAACATCTACAAGAGCCCAGGAACATCTCCAAAAGTCTGAGACCATCTCCAAGAGCCCAGGAACATCTCCAAGAGTCTGAGACCATCTCCAAGAGCCTGGGAACATCTACAAGAGCCCAGGAACATCTCCAAGAGCCCAGGAACATCTACAAGAACCTGAAAATACCTACACAGTCACCAAAAGCAGTCCTGGAGTCTTGTACAGTATCTTGTATCTTACCTACTAAACAGAGGCCTCAGTCTGATTCCTGATTCTGCAGCACAGAGGTGTGTGTGTTTCTAATTTGTACTCCAAGCCCCAGATTAGAGACGAGAAGCTTGCCTGTGTTTTGTTGGCAGGAGCAAGAGAGGAGGAGCAGAAGGAGGAGGAGGAGGAGGAGGAGGAGGGGAGAAGAATCGAGCAGCTGGTGAAGCTTTCGGAGAGGGGGGTTCTAATCAGTACTGTTCCTCGGTGTGATGTGGGAGACTCCAAACTGAGCTTGTGACACCGGGAGAGCAGGAGGCAAACGCAGCACAAAGAGCACGAAGCAAGCGGGGGATCGGAGAAGACAAAGAGCTCTTACACTAATCCAGCGTACAAAAGAGCCTGGAGATCTGAGACGGGCCGAGTTTAAAAAAAAAAAGAAAAAAAAAGAAAGCACCACTACCACGAGTACCTTCTGCTTTCAAACCTCAATATAACACACAACAATATTTCATTTTAACATGTCGTCTGTCTGAATAATCCCTCAATCGGCGTTTTGTGATCAAGTAGAAGTTCAACAGTTCATTAAGTTTTTCAGTTTCAGTGTGTAGAAATAATACTTAAAGCCTGACCCATTCACCCACCCACACAATTTACACCCCTCCCCATTTGCCACACCCAAGAGTCAAGCAGCAACATATGGCTGAAATTTAATCAGACACCCCCCCCCATTTCAGCTCCACAGAATTCATAACACAGTATGATGTAATACAATATAAAAGAATCCATCAGCGCTAATAACTGGCTAACTTCAGCAAAACAGACTGCTGTATTTACCCTCCAAAAACTCATCAAAATATGAGTAAAAGTGGAACAAGTGGACCGGAGGGCTGAATAGAGAAGAGAGCTAGCAGGAAAACGCTATATAAGGTTACAAGGTCACTCCCGACTATATACTGCTCGGCGTCAGTTCCTGAACTGAAATCTATTTCCCTCTTTCTCCAGTAACATTCGAGCATTTTAAAATCCACTGAAAAGAAAATTACTTTTAAAATTCTCATTCCGCTTCCACTGAAAGAAGCTCCGCCCACTTTTAAATTTATAACCCCATTCACTGATGATGTAATGTTCTTTCATGCGAAGGGGATGGCGTGCTGTCCAGGGTGTACCCCGCCCTCGCCCAGAGTCGGCTGAGATGGGCGCCAGCCTCTCTGAGACCCTTTTGAAGCGGTTCAGAAATACAGACAGCATTTAGCAGTAATTTCTCTTAAACTCGCTTAATTTTTTACAATGTTTTAAAAAGCTAGACAATCTTACTTTAATGAGTACTTAAAAAAAATCATTTCCACATCATTTTGATGAAAAAGTATTCCGCTTCCTTAACATAAAATAAAACTCAATTCTAAATTCCCTTTCAAATCCTGTTTTTTCAGCATTACCTCCGCCAAGGAGGTTGTATGTCTTACCCTCAGTTCGTGTGATTCTTAGCAGGATTACGCAAAAATTTATATGCGGATATTCATGAAATTTCTGCTAGAGGCGGAGCTGTGGTCAAGGGAGACTCCATTAAATTTTGGAGATGATCCGGACCAATTTCTTGATCCAGGAATTTTTTAAGCAATTCCTTAACATTGCAGAACAGGACGATTTTTGACATTTTGGTTCATTGCTGGGCTTGGCGGAGGTTTGCACTCTGCGTACTCTTTTTATTTGGCTGATTTGGAGAATCTGACGGGTTTTCCCAGAGTGCCAAGTGTCAGAAATGTACACATTCCTAGCATTAGGAATCATGCATTGGATTTCTTAAATCGATTCCCTCTGGATGCACTTCAGTTCTTAATGTTATACAAACATTTTTGCTAAGTGATCAAATCAGATCTGGGCCAGGAAATGTTTACTACTTTTCAACTTGAATGTTAAATTCCTTTCTCAAAGTCACCAGAGCGATTTACACCAAGAACCTCACCACTGAGTGCAAACAAACACCCTGAAACACTGAACTGAACCGGGTTATCTCTGGGCCTCCCTCATGATCTTCCCTCCAGCTAGCAGAGAAAACACCAGACCACGCTTTGATAATACGCCTCGGAGCACGTGCTGTACTCATATGCAGGCAGATCCCATGACAGAACCCCACGGGGCAACGCCACCACTCCCAGATCCTCAGCTCGATGACCCCTGGTCATGTGACCTCCAAGCTGTATCACTGATTCTGGAAAAGTAGGGTGTGGTCTTTCAGCAATTCGGAAGAGTGAATTAGCCTAATGTAGAAGCCTTTGGGCAGTTGGAGGAAACCTGAGTACCCAGAGGAAACCCACGTGAAAACAGAGAGAACATGAAACCACATAGAAACACGGGACTTGAACCCAGGACCCCTCTTGCTGTGAGGTCGACATGCTAAAAAACTACTATTATTATATGCTCCTATAATCTGCAAATGAATTCTGGGTAAATGATAAAAATCGAATAGAGTGGTCGTAGCAAAATAACAGTTAAATGCTTATCACAGCATTTCATTTTCTTTGATTCCAAAGTTTCTTTTCGTCATTCCTCGTTTTCCGACATGGTATAAATCCCGTCGGAAAACACACAGTGCTCCATCGTCTCCGGCTTCTGACTCGCGTCGTTTACGTAAACGTTGCAGTCCAGATGAAGATGAAGGGAAGATTACGGATGAAAGTTTATTTATTTGCTCTTGCCCTCAGACGGTCTCTTTTATATTCTTCAGTTTGTCAGTCGGGAGGATAAACTGACCGGCGCGTCTCATGTTTACTGAACGGCCTGACGGTTTAATATTTAGTGTGTTTTATATTCATCAGTAAAGATACAGCAAAGTGAAAAACTTTTTCGCCTGAAGAAAACGTTTCGGTTCCGCTTTCTGGGGGGAAAAAGGTACCAGTTTAGGGACGTAACGGAATACGAATGAATGAATATAAAGGCGTACTATTTATTTATTTACTTATTTAAATTTTTGGATTAACATATTGCCCCTGCGATGGCCTGACGAGGTGTTTCAGGGTGTAACCCTGCCATTCGCCCAGAGTCGGCGAAGATAGGCATCAGCCCCCCCCCCCCCCAATGACCCTAGTAGGATTTATATTTTATTATATTTAATATTAACATTTTATTAAATTACTTTATATTGATTTATTTCTTCCACCAGCTTGTTTGGTAGCAGGATGACGCAAAAAGTCATAAGCAGACTTTAATGAAATTTCTCCCAGAGGCGGGGCTTTGGACGAGGAAGACTCCATGAGATTTTGGAAATGATCCGGGTCAAATTGTGGATTCAGGAATTTTTTCAAACATTTTTTAACATTGTGAGACCGCATGATTTTTTTTTTGTGTGTTAAAAGAGCAAGCCCAGCAGGGGGTGCTGTGTACTTAGTTTTTTTGGTTTTTTAATGTGTGGATTTTCATTAAAATATCACAAAAGGCGGAGCTTCAGACAAAGAAGATTCTGCTAGATTTTGGAGATGATCCAGTTCAAATTCCGGATCCGGGAATTTTTTTAAAGGAATTTTTGACATTGTGAAATAAAACATTTTAGGAAGCGGGGTATTACTGCAGGCCCAGCAGATGATGCACTTTTCAATCTCGGCAGAGGTTTGCGCTCTCCGAGTGCTCTTGTTAGACATAGGAAACTTTTATTCATGCATTTATGTTTTTATTATAATTTTTTAAATAGCTTATCAGGACATGTAGTTCAGACCAGAGGTGTGTATCAGGACTGGGGTCCTGTAGTATACAATCAAAAAATCGATCAATCAGAAGTGTACTGAATCAATCAGAAGACTACTGAAACAGCTCAAGCACTCACCTTGCTCTCGAACATCATTTTCAGGCTGCTGAGAGGTACGTTGGGCTTATCCGAGTCTTCGACATCCCTCTGTGGCGTCTTCTGCATCTCCATGACCTTGGACAAGAAGTTTGCATCAGCAGAACTCTCAGCCCTTGGTGGAGTGTCCACTGGCGGAGCGTGCGACTCTGAAGAGAGGGGCTGATCAGCCTCCCAGCGTTTCTTCAGTGCGCTCAGGGTGCCGGGGTGCAGCGCGACGTCTTCCACGGGCTGGAAGCAAATCCCAGGTGACAGAGTTTGATCAGATTTCTTAGATTAGATTTTCAAAGCAAATATGGAAGGGAATTTCTTTGGCATAATTATACCTTGGAAGATGGTGTTAGCTCAATACATAAAAATCAAATCATCATGCTAAGAAGGCATCAACAGTATGAGGTTTTTTCCTCTACATGTAACGCCATGAAGAGAGGGGGGGGGGGCGGTTTGACAGAAAGCAGATGTTGCTCAGGACCTATTCTCTGGTTAACAGTACAGAAATGAGAAAACAAAAAAAAACTAAATCCAAAGAAAAGTAGTTAAAGTACATATTAAAAAAATGTCAGCTGGATCTTTTGGTGGTTTTGTTAGTAAAGAAAGACAGTAAAAGGCGTAAACCTGGTGAGTTTTAGAAGCAGCTCCTTCAGACTCCCGTGTAGGTGGAAATAAAAGAAGTTGTTCCAGATGGGAAGTGTTGGGAAATCCCAGCATGAAGGAGTGAATCCACCCCCTAATGACGACAGAGAAGAGCCAGAGGAAAAAAATGTCCAGGCAGAGAAAGAAAGAAAGAAAGAAAGAAAGAAGTGAGGGGGAGGGGGAGGAGGGAGGAGGAGGGGTGGGGGGCGTTAAAAAGCAGAGGGAGAAGCAGGAAATGGAAAACGTTCCGGTTTTCCTCAGAAAGCAGCTACGTGATGCTCAGGAATTTAGTCTCATGACATTCCACTATCCAGACACTGTAATAGTATAAAAACCCTTTCAGAACTTACTCACGCTCTCATTTGCCAAACCGCTTAACACTACTAGGGTTGCGGGGAGGGTGGAGCTTATCTCAGCCGACAGTGGGCGAAGGCAGGGTACACCCTGGACCCTGGACAGCTCGACAGACATGCACACAATCACTCACACTCACCTAGGGGCAATCTGGAACAGCCAGGTAGCCTAATGTGGAAGTCTTTAGACTCTTGGAGGAAACAGAAATTCCTGAAGGAAACCCATGATCAGGGAGAACAAATACTACCTTGCCCAGGACCTTCTTACTGTGGCCACTACACCACTGTGCCGTCCATATACTTTTAGGCAGATTGACATCCTAAAGCTAAGCAATCCTCATGCTGGTGGCCGTTGCTATATGTCAACACTATCCTCACTACATCAACACCGCTGTTACTATGTCAACACTATCCTCACTACATCAACACCGCTGTTACTATGTCAACACTATCCTCACTACATCAACACCGCTGT
>JAOUQZ010000017.1:16886952-16905371 GCA_028564935.1 Neosilurus hyrtlii
TACTATGTCAACACTATCCTCACTACAACACCGCTGTTACTATGTCAACACCATCCTCACTACATCAACACCGTTGTTACTATGTCAATGCCATCCTTACTACTGTACATCAATACCGTCATTGATACGTCAACACCGTTCTTACCAAGTCAACACTGTCTTGACCACATCAAAAAACTTCTTACTGCTTTATCATTCTTGCTATATCAACATCAATCCTACATCAACACCATTGTTACTATGTCAGCGTCATCGCTACATCAACACCGCTGTTACTACGTCAATGCCATCCTTACTACTGTACATCAATACCGTCATTGCTATGCCAACACCGCTCTTACCAAGTCAACACCGTCTTTACCACATTATAAAGTTTACTACTTTAACACTATTGTTACTGTGTCAACATCTTTAATACTACATCAACACCATTGTTACCATGTCAATGCCGTTGTTACCATGACAAATAGTAACCAAGCTAAGCTCTTACTCCACCCACCCAATTTTTGAAGACGTAGTGTGGACATGGCTGAGTGTGACGGGGGTCACTGTAACGATTATACAGTTATACACTGATAGCTAAAAAATTCAGACTCAGAGAAAACAACCTCCATCCTGAAGAATTTCCTGCAGTAGAAAACTTTGTAACAAGGCGCTGACACTGGAGACTCCTTCCACAGGTAACACATTGTTTAGATCCATACAAGTCAATTACTATAATTACTATAGAAACAATAAAGTACTAGAACGAGCACATTCATACAGTATAAACCTTTAAACCTGAACTGCTGTTACACCTATAACACCGTCTGACCAATCAGAATGGAGAATTCCAAATCTTCCAGTTATTTTTTTAAACATTACTGTTCAGGTTACCTTTAAGCAGACAGCAGGGCTTCAGCGTTGGTATCTTGGTTTCCTCTCTGAAGGAATACTAGCTGTGTGTACAGTTCACTGAGTCACATAATGACCGGAGCTGATAATACACAGGACACGGTGTGAAGCTGCAGATTAGCGTGTAAACACGGATTAGCGCGACTGGACGCTAATGGCCATGAAGAGGAAATCAGTAAGAGGTCTCTGTGTCAGAATACACTGTACACTGTGTGTGTGTGTGTGTGTGCGTGTGTGTGCTTTACGGATGGAATGGAATGTTGGTATCTGATTAAAACGGAAAGTGGGCGTGGTTTATATAGGAAGATGTTGGTTTGTTTGTTTTTAGCAATTAACCTGGAAAGACTAGGAAATCACAAAAAAAAAAAAAAAAAAAACAGGAAGGAGAAGATATTTCCATTCACAAATTGTGATGGTCGTCCGCGGAAATGATGCGGCGTGGAACGTCCTAGCAGCCGAGAGACTGATCGAGAACGCAAGCTAGCAAACGATTTCAAAACAGTTACGTCTTCCTCAATCTGACAATCTGTTATTCATGCTACAGCTGACAAAAACACACTATGTAATAATATTTATTCAGATAAGTCAGATATGATCGAGGTATTTCTGTAAGCCGAATAAGAGTCACATGAGGAGTGGCTGCCGCGATCAGTTTCCGTAATCACTCCAATCATTTTCAATCCTCTGTGGATCGAAAACAAACAAAGATCACACTTCCTTCCTTTTCCACGACGGTTTCCTCCATCTGAGGTTTACTGTTTTAACGACGTCATCTCACTGTCCCTTTGTTCTTCTGCTCTGGGTTTTAAAAGCGCACGACTCGAGAATTAGTGCCACCAACTGGTCCTGTCCAGGTGTGTAATTTTTAACACAATTCACTAAAATATGAGGAATAAATATCATCCTATAAATATTGAGAAATATCATTCATCGAATTTAATATTTAAAGTTTCACGATCGTGCCGATCTGACGCATCAACAGACACTGATTCGAATGGCTGAATGATTTTTTTACCTTTATTTATAAAGCACTTTAAAAACAACACCAGCACCTGACAGCAACAAAGAACAACCGTTTAATAAAAACAACGCAAAACACACCCCTCTCTGTCTACCTCTGTCTGTCTGTCTGTGTCATTATCTGACTGTCTGCCTTTGCCTACATCTTTGTCTGGCTATGTCTGTCTGTCAGCCTATGTCTACCTTTGTCTCTGTCTGTCTGTCGTTCTCTGTCCCTGACGGTCTGCCTCTGTCCCTGTCGGTCTGCCTCTGTCTGTCTGTATTAGTACATTTGACCACAAGAAACATATCTATGTTCCATTTAAAAACAGAAAAACAAAAATAATACTACATGGCTCACTTTTTTCTTGTCCAGGTTGCTCTCCTCTGCTGCTTTTTGGTACCTGCACAGACGTGATGAGATATTTCATGGTTATAACAAAGCCCTAACCCAAGACACACACCAAAAAAAGCATGCAGTCTCTTCACAAGCTCCCTCACGTAAAATCTACTTAATTCTTTTTTTAGATGAATCCGCTTCGGATTTAAAGAGCTGATCATTAAAACAACAGCGACTTCAGGTGGTGAAAGAACGGAATGTGGTTGTTTTATAAACAAGTCTAGACGGAGCCATTAACTGGAACATAATTTCATACACATTGGATTAAAAAGAAAAAAAAAAAACCCACACAAGAGAGAATGAACAGTACATGGTTATAAACCATGCTGAGATTTTGAGGCTTGTGAAGAGCGATCGAGAGGAACAGGAAGACAGACGGAGCAGGAAACACCTCCTGAACAAATGCTTTTTAAAGCTCGACCTGAGACCGGGGTTTGGATGCCCCTGATAGCATGGTGAGACAGGATGTAGGCATGGACAACCGACCCTACATCAGTGTACCAGACATTTGAAGGTGTGAGGTGACAGAAAATTAAATCTTTGGTGTAACAGCATGTCCGGATGTGTGTTATTCTTCTTATACCACCAGCAGACAGCCAACAAATATGATATCTACCTCCGCTAAGGGGACTATGTGCAGATTTTCATGAAATTCCTACCAGAAGCCGGGCTCTGGACATGGAAGACGATCCGGATCAAATTCCGGATTCAGAAATGTGTTAAAGGATTGTTTAACATTGTGAGACAGGACAAATATGAGTTGATATGGGGGCGGCAAGAAGGTCCCTGGTCTGATTACCAGGCTCGTGCACATTAGACTAATTGGCTGTACCAAATTGCCCCTAGGTGTGAGTGCGGGTGTGAAAGATTGTGTGTGTGTTGGCCCTGCGATAGTCTGGCGAGCTTTACTGACTTTGCCCATTGTTGGCTGAGATAGAGACCAGCCTTCCCGCCTCCCTAGTAAGATTAAGCGGTTCGGGGAATGAGTAAGTAAGAGACTCTGTGCTTCAAATGGGATGTCCACAGGGCTTGGTGGGGGTTTGCGCTCTTGGAGAGCATTCGTGACATAATACTTTGTATAATCATGTTTAATTGTCATGAAACATTAAAGATAAATAAGCTGCAGCCCTTTAAAACAAATCACACTGTGAGCTGGTCATAATCGTGAAATAAACCCAGACAGAGTGATCAGGACCCTTGTACAGCAAAGTGGTCTTGAATCACTCCGATGGGGTTTATTTCGCAATAATGACCAGCTTATTGTACAACATCATGCTAATTACATGGCTAATTGCTAGAGGAATCAAATATTATATATTTGAAAGTATATCTTTCGGAGAGATGAACAGATCTGCCCATCATGGCTGGATGAATAAGAGAACAAACAGAACGGAGGAAAGTGAAGGGGAATATACTCGTAAGAGCATGTTTGCCCAGAAGAATGAAAAGAAAACATTTCAAGAGAAAACACAAGCTTGTGCAGGCGTAAGCATGCAGGATCAGATAAGTACATACTTTGAGAACCGTTCGGCTATGGCGGTATTTTTCCCCCGTGGTCCAACAATCGAGAGCTCTTGGGCTGTGACGCGGAGGGACTGCGAGGCCCACTGCCTTCTGTTGAACGAGCTGACCGCCATCGCTGCTCCTCAAGCTGGACTGAAAAACAAAAACGTTCATATTTTTACATAGCACGTAAATATTATCACATCGATGTTATATGACTCCAAGCAACTGGATAATGACGTACAGGACGTTTCTTACTCTGGATCTTAGACAGGAAATGAGTCGTGGTTCTGAGTCATATCAGATCCACCTGCTGCTCTACTGAACTTCCAGTACATACATTCACGCAGGTTCGGAGTGAGCTTGTCGTGAGACAAGGATGGAGTCAACGCTAGGTTATGCACGTCAAGACACTTTGTTATTGCGCAACAGCGTGCAGTAAACGTGCAGAGACATGAAACACACTTTCAAATGAGCTCTTTGGAAATCAGCCGTGTGCGAAAGACTTTATGATTAGAACACAGTCTGTAAAAATCAAAATCTGGACAATATAAAAACCTAGATAATGACATACATACCAACTTTAAGAACCCCCCCCCCCCCCCCACACACACACACACAAACACACAAACACCTAGGACCTTCTTGCTGTGAGGCGAACGTGCTAACCACTGTGCTACCGTGCCACCCTTGTACGGTAGTATTCATTCATTCATTCTCTAAGCCGCTTAATCCTAATTAAGGTCGCGAGGAGGCTGGCGCCCATCTCAGCCGACGCTGGGTGAAGACCCTGGACAGCTCACCAGATCATTGCAGGGCCAACACACAACCATTCACACTCAATTTGGAACAGCCCATTAGCCTTATGTGCATGTTTTTGGACTGTAGAAAGAAACCAGAGTACCCGGAGGAAACCCACACAAGCACAGAAACGCCCTCGCCACGCCCCGGACTCAAACCCAGGACCTTCTTGCTGTAAGGCGGACGTGCTAACCACGTGCTAGCCACCGTTCCACCCCTATACAGTAACATATTAAAAGTAAATAGACACCATCATTTTATACATAGAGATACGTATCTATAGTAGCCGAGTTGATGGACTCAGTTGGACTTTGTGTTTTCAGACCCGTCCAGATCAGTGTGTTTAACAGTGCGTCCTGCATCATATGTGCAACTTGGGACAGATACACAGCAAGCCCTGACACGACATCTGACTCATAGTGTCAACTCCAACCCCATTACCACATCCAGCATCCATCATTCAGAGACACAGTGAGTCAAAGCCCTACGATGTTTTTGTAAGCACTGTCTCCCGGGATCTAACCCCAACCCCCGCCTTCCTTTTGCCTTGAGCATTTTACGGAACAGAGTTAAAGAGCATAAAACCCATCTGATCTCCTAATACTCCCTGCAGTATAATTACAGCACAGGAAGGATAATTACGGATTTTTCCGTTGTAGTGATTTATAAATTTGACATTCAAATTAATATCGCGGTCAGGGTAGCGCAGTGGTTAGCACGTCCGCTTTACAGCAAGAAGGTCCTGGGTTCGGGTCCCGGGCGTTTCCGTGTGGAGTTTACATGTTCTCCCTGTGCATGCTGGCTTTCTCTGGGTACGCCGGTTTCCTCCAACAATCCAAATACCTGCACGTTAGGCGAACTAGCTGTTCCAAATTGTCCCTTGGTGTGGATGTGAGTGTGAACGGTTGTGTGTGTTGACCCTGCAGTGCTCTGGTACACTGTTTAGCATGTACCCGCCTTCACCCAGTGTTGGATGCGATGCATCAGTCTCCCTGTAACCCTGTTGAATACCGACTACCTCTGTAAAAAGAGCATTTAAACATCTGTGATCTTATATTTGGCTTTTGGGGGAAGATATAAAGAGCGAAATGTCTGCGGAGATCGATATGAAGGTTTCCGAAACCTCTGTAAACCTCCGCAGGATGTCTCAGAAGCATGGTTCGTCCACAATATCCTGGATTCCTTTTTTATAGGAAGCATGATTTGTAGAAAAAGAGCTGGCTGACAGGATATGATTCAGCCCTTTCACTATTCCAAAACCCTCCCCACACCACCACTGACAGGTCAGAGGTCGGCGTCTTAAAACATCCCGTTAAAGCCGGAGGGTTTTTCCAGACCTACGCTTGAACAGACGTTTCGTCTCATCGCTCTTCCATCCTGCTCGGCACGAAGAAGCAAAGGGAATGACGAAACGCGGGGCAGAGGGTTGTTTGGGACGAGAGCAAAAACTTTTACTTGGATGAGCGATGAAATGTCCCCCCCCTCCAAGTTATCCAGCAAGTTTAGTCTCGTTGACCTCAGGCTTACCTCAGCGCTCCAGCATGCAAACACAGGCCGCTCCTGAGCTCCCTGAGGACGACGTGTCTTTTCCAAATCCTAGAGCCAGACAGCTGTGCAGGAAGTATTCAACACGACCAAGCCGGCGTTATTACCAAACCATACGTCGCTGCTAGTAATACAAAGATCCTTTATGGCATTTCTTTAGTGTTGCCTTTTTTTTTTCATCCTGCATCTGAGCATGATCGGATATTTAACCAAAAAAATAAAAATAAAAAAAATAAATAAATAAAAAAAGGACATGTGGGTTGATTCTGGGTAACTGTTTACGCACTCAAGCTGAAGAAGCCGCTTAAAAAGAGAAGATAAGATCTTTGGGTTGGTATATTAACACTTGTTTGTAAGCTCTCAGGAACTTTAAACTTTATTTCCACTTGTACTTGACAACCGTACGTCTTTCCTCTGCTATAAAACAATGTTTACTCCAAAGAAATAAAGTAATTACCTGCTGTGAGAACGTGGACCGTGTGCCGAGTAACTCCTCGTCTTAAAGTCAAAAGCTGCAGCGTTTCAGCTGTTTCTGATCTCCTTCTAAGAGTCTGCTTGCTCACGCTGAACTCTCAGACTCTTAAGTTTTACACAATGTGCATGTGGGAGGGAGGGGGTGAGCACTTTGTCTCCCACCCAATCAGCACACAGCTCCGTCTTCCACCTAGCAGGTATGTCCCAGCCATTCAGAGCACGCATCATCGCCCCTCTCGCTATGACTCAGTCAGTTTGGGAATATTCCCGGACAATTCCAGGAAGTCCCCACCCATTTTCCAAATGAGGTCATCTATCTGAACCCAATCGGATGCAACAGTTCTGGAGAAATTGCCTGGAATAAATCAGCTACATCACAGTGTTGCTGAAAGCTTGATTCTGATTGGTCGGGCTTCAGGGCTTTATTAAAAAGTCTGTTTTCATGAAGTAGAATTACACAGTATGGTGGAAGCCTGGCAGTGAACATGTAAGACGCATCACTATAATCCGCATCACATGAACGCCATGTGTGAGAGGGTTCTATCCACGCTTTATGACAGCATGCTTCACACACACACACACATCTGGGAGGGGGGGGGGGGGGGGTATTTGTTTGAGATTTAAAATTTTAGCTGTTAAAGTTACATGGACTAAAAAACACAAGTTACTACAAATTGATGACGCGTCTTGATCTAACACTATAATTCTTTTTATTATAATTAAAAGTCGCCCGGGCCAAACTTCACAAAACCTCATTTTGAAAACATCTTAGTTGTAAAGGTGCATTAACTATGATTAGTATTTGATTTGGTTTTTCAGGGTATGGTGGATTCCACATTTTGAAAGATTTTGGGAAAAAACAAGCAAACAGGAAATCCACAGTGCCCCCTGCTGGGCTTGCTGTAATACCACACTTCCAAAAAATCTAATCACCTCACAAGGTTAAAAAAAATCCTGGATCTGAAATTTGGACCTCCAAAATCTTAAGCGGCCTTCACACAGGAGCAAACTGCTTCGCTGCTGAGCAACACGCGACATCTTGGTGCCTAGGTAACCCCCTGACATGTTTCCCGGTTTTTCTGTGAGAGCACTGCTTGAGTTCCCTACAGCAGGTCCATGAGAGCCTTTATCACCATTATCCTATATTATTTTACTTCATTTTAACTTGTATTATCATATATATATATATATATATATATATATATATATATATATATATATATATATATATATATATATATAGATAGAGAGAGAGAGAGAGAGAGAGAGAGAGAGAGAGAGAGAGAGAGAGAGAGAGAGCTTATATTTAGAATTATGAATTATTATTATTGCTCGGCAAGTAACAGAGACTCTTGTGCATCATGAACCGGAAAGAATTAAATGTATATAAATTTATATATAAATCCTTGTAAAATTTGTGTGCGCAGTCGTAAAGCACAGGATATTTAGACACGCCTGTAATAACCTCATCTTCCATGTTGATGCGAACGGAACAATTAAACTCGTGTTCGTTTTTGGCGGCATCTGCCAACCACTGGTGTATTTAAGCTCTGATTGGTGATCGCTCGAATCGTGTCACGTGAAAGTTCAGCTCGTTTCGAGGTCCGTTGCCACCCGCTTCGTGTCGCTTGAGAAAATTTCGCCCCTCATCGCGCGCTGACTTTGCATGGTCGCTAGTCACTTACTGCTTCTTGCGTAAACGCGACTTAAGTGAGTGACACCCCTGCAAAAAAAAAGGTTTTTGGATAAATTTGCTAACAAAGAAACAAACGTCAGCAAAAACACACCGTCCTTGGCGGAGGTATAAATGACCTGTTGCACCTTGTGTTAACCAGCACAGACATTTTGAGCCCACTTAGGACTAATGTCTTACAGGAAAACATCTTAACATCTCTTCATTTCTTCTCATAAAACCATGCCTTCCTCAAATTGTTCCAAGACCTCGAACTTCTGCAGAACTTCCCGAGGCACTCTTTCACCTCAGCATACAAAAACAGCAAATATTTACAAGGCTGTAAGTTGAACTCATTTTTGTGGGATGAAGAATTGCAGAGCGGGATTGTTTTTCATGGTTTCATCCAAACAACAGTACTCTATAAACCACACGGGTCTGCGTTTGTAGTAGTACTTGTAAACCATTTACTCCTCATGCTCCAGCTGTGCGATGTGTTCGGATTCATTCTGGGTTTACTTAACCCACGAAAGACGCCATGCAGACCCTCAACCTGAAAAATGAATTCCCATGACTGTCAGTGCTGAAGCATTCAAAGCAGGCGGTGATCTGTGAAATCAGCTCAGTAGAAACATGTTCTCTGATACGGAAATGGAACAAAAGTAAAAAAATGAGAGGATATTTGGTCAAGTTGATGCAGGTCTCCTGTTGGAGCTGAATGTTTCTCCTGACTCTGGGACGTGTTTTTTTAACCTTTACCTTTCATTCACTGTACATAGTTCATTATTCATTTCATATTCACTACCAGGATTACAATCTGAGTTCCAGCCATAAACAAGTATTAAAGGTCAGATATTATTCCCATTTTTCATTTCAGATTTTCATCAAAGTACGATCCCTATACAAAAAAAAAAAAACCCACAGAGCTTCCCATGAAATGCTGATATTGAGTTTGGCTTCCTCCTCCCATTTATGTTCTTTCACCCTTCTGTGCCTTCTCTGCTCTGATTGGTCACCTGATGCTCATGCTCAGTGCACTAGGTGGTAGACCAGAATGGGTGGGGATACCACTTTTCATGAGGGTGAGGGGGAGGCTGTAGGACAGGGCTACATGTCAGTGGAAAAAGCCTAATATCTCCCCTTTATCCATCACATTAAACGTAACCCTCCACGAGACACATATGTGAGTCACTTATAATTCTCTTAGAATCAGAGTAATGAAGTTCAGTAAATACCGATGATCATCATATGACTGATCCTGGGAAACATCCACAGGTTGGAAAACACCTGTGTTACCAGCACTGAGCTCTGGTTCATCTTTCCAGACGATTATTCAATGATGAGTCACGTCTTCATTTTATTTTAAGATAAATTTTAAGATATATTTTCATTCCAACAACTTCTTTCTTGCCATAATTATAAACTGCTGGAAAGGTGCCGAGGTACCATATGACAACCTGATAGCGTCATGAAAAAATAAAAGACGTAATGGTTAGTATGTCTGCCTCACAGCAATAAGGTCCTGAGTTTGAGTCCTGGTGCATCGGCGTTTCTGTACAGAGTTTGCATGTACTCCCCGTACATGCACGGGTTTCCTCCGGGTACACCAGTTTCCTCTCACAGTCCAAAGACCTGCAATGATATGGTGAACTGCTCAAGGTGTACCCCTCCTTCACTCAGTGTTGGCTGAGAAACGCATGCAAGGAACCCACGCAAGCAAGGGGGGCACATTCGAACCCACCTTTAGCCCATCCACCTCACAGAAAGAAGGTCCTGGGTTCAATTCCCAGGCCAAGGTGTTCCTACAGCCTCCCTAGTAGATTAAGCAAACCACAGATCTTAATGTGTTTACTCACCGTGTCTTGTTTTAACAGTGCTGTTTAAATAAAGTCGTTGCTGGCAGTTTGTTCATCAAACCGCTTCCTTTCTCTTAATCCTGAAAGCTAAGAAAATATATAGAGTATACATGCTGTGCCTTCTCTTCTAGAGAATAGTGCAGAGCCTATGACGTGACATGGGGGTGACATTATTTTTATAAATAAAGGGCCTATTAAGGCACATGTTGTTGTAGCATGTAACAGATTAAAATGAACAAGATATAAAGAATTTGCCATATTAGACCAGCGTGATGACAGAAACCTCAATATGGTGATGATTCGAGATATCATGAGACCTTCAGGTTTTGGAATAATGCAAAACATACCCAAGTTGGTACATGGATTATCCTGGGCATAGACTTTTTATTATCATTCCAATAATTACCTGGAGGACGTGTAAATAACTATGAGCTTCAACAACATATTAAGTCTTGAGCTCAAGTCACAAAATTCATGGCCACAGTATAATAATATTAATAAAAACAATCATTCATATTAATCACGTGACCTCAGTCTATTTTTTTGTTTGTTTTTTCTTTATTATTAAAAATAACCTCCAGAGACTTCAAGGGAACAACAACAGCAAATTAGATCACAAGATAAGAAAGTGGATCGTGCATTTAACCAACACCCCTGTATTATTATTATTATTATTATTATTATTATTATTATTATTATTATTATTATAATTCCACCTGATCACGTGCACCTTGAACCTTTTTTCTTTTGGTATTTCCTCTTTGCATGAATGCTTAGCATAACTTACTTATCACCAGCTCATACCTCGAGGGGATCCACATGAAGGTGAATATATTCCCAAGAAAACACAGAGAACACACTCACTCATACAGACCACGCGCGCGCGACATCTCAGCACTCTCCCAAACAGCCGCTCAAGTCGCACAATGACGTCACTGGGTCATTAGCATATTCAGGTGTTTCCTGATTGTTTAATTAGAATGGCGCGTGAAGATACAAGGAGTTGAAACACAACAAGACTTGGATTTGGAATTTATTATATTATATTATATTATATTATATTATATTATATTATATACAAAATATAATATAATATACATAATAAATATAATATAATATAATATAGCCACCATACCACCATTGTTTCATAATTAAGAAGTAAACATAACTCATGGAAAAAAGAATAAATACATATATACATAACATAAATAAATGTTTAAAAAATATCTTCAACCACTTTGTTTTTCTGTTCCATCCTAATGAACTTATATTTCACCAGCTTGTATTATTTATCAATTTTTCAATTATTGTATTTTTTTATTACAAATATTGTATTATGTTTTATATATATATATACACACACACACACACACACACACACATATATATATATTCATATAATATATATTATATGAATATATTTTATATTGTTATATTCTTAGATATTATTTTCTTCTTTTAGTAATTTTTGTTTAATTATTATTATTATTGTTGCTGGTATTTATTGTTTTTTATTATGATTTTATTATTATTATTATTTTTGAATTGTTATTGTTATTATTATTATTATACTTATTATTATTATATTATTATTTATATAATGATAATTATTATTGTTGTTGTTGTTGTTATTAATATTATTATAATAATACTTATTATTATTGTTATTATTATTATGATGACGCTCTGAGTATTTTTATATGGACTGGGGTGTAATTAATCCTCCCGCCTGCAGGTGGCAGTAGAGTGCTCGCTCTCACTACAGGAAGAAGGAAAAGAAAACTCAGACCGGGGAAAACACAGCAAAGATAAACATCATCAGTTCAGAAAACATCCCAAGCTGTGCTTAAAACTGTAATATATAGATTTAAACCCATGTAAGTGTGTAAATATCACACATGGAGCAGGTTTATAAAGTAAGGAGAGGAAGATGAGCTGAGGCTTTTTGCAGGTAAATCAACTGTTTATATGGGATGAGATTTATAACAACATCCATCTGTTAATGTTCATGATATTTAATACAGGACTCTACAGGATAATAATGTAAAAGTATAATGTAAAACTGGACATTTTACATGTATATGAGTCTGCATAGTGCAATATAGTTCCATATTTATATAATATACATTCATTTGCTGAATCACTTAATCCTAGCAGGGTTGCTGGGAGGCTGGAGCCTATCTCGACCGACTCAAGGCAAGGTACACCCTGCACAGCTCACCATTCCATCGCCGGGCATCTTACATACAGCCGTTCACACTCACACTTTGGGGCAATCCAGAATATCTAGTTATGCTAATGCACATGTCTTTGGACCTGTGGGAGGAAACCGGAGCACCCAGAGGAAACCCACTCAAGCACAGGGAGAATATGCAAACTCGTCACTAAAGCACCTGAACGTTTAGGAAAAATATATATCTTGTGGCTTTTTCAATTTAAGCTATAATGTGACTACAACATTAATCAACCTTGTGAAAAAATTCCCCTGTAATATTCTAATTAGGGAGAGGATTTGGCAACCGAGGTAAGCAGAAAAGAGCAGAAATCAAAGTGTCGAGCTTTCAGACTCTCAGAAAACACACCACATCCACACTTGTAGTGGATACACTCACTGGACGGACTGTAGAACCTCTGCATCAGTACTCAGTTCAGATAATACTGTATTGTTCTGTCCTGTCTCAGAGTTTAATATTTTACACCAGATAAAGACGTGGTGAGAGTAAACAGTCTGAGACTCAGATCTCACCTCAGACACATAAAGGGTGTTGAAATACAGCAGAATTTAATCTAGATTCAGTCATCACATGGTTTTAACTGTTAAACAGGAAACATACAGGACTTTACAAGTCATCGGTTATAAAGTCAACAAGGACAAACACGAATATTAATTAGCTATTCAAGCCAGACCGGTTAAATTGTCAAGAGAGTGTCTGTATCATGTGGAAGGTAATGAACAGCAACCCAATCAGCAGTGTTTAAAATTTAACAGTGACAGGTTTTTGGTGAGGTTTAAACATGACCCAGCTTTTAACTGAGTGCGCCGTCGTCTCAGATTAAAACGATGATGAGATTAACGATGTGTGTAAAGTTTATTCCTTATCAGAAATAACAAAAGGGTCATCACGCTGAATATCAGCTTTGTTTTTATTATTTCTGCCTACTTTCCTTTGTAGTGTTTTCAGAATGTAAGCAGTGGTTATCTCAGGTACAGTGTGTGAAGCTCTATAAACAAATAATCTGTTAGTTTTATTCAGTGTCTCGCAGAGAGATTCACTGTTTAGTTCTTCTGGCGATTTTGCACTTGCTTACTATTTCTGTTGCAAAACCCAGCATACTTCTTCTTCTTCTTCTTCTTCTTCTTCTTTTTCTTTTTTTTTTGCATCAGACACTGATTTCTTGACTGACTTTTACATACTACTATAAAAATAAAAATAAAAATGGATTCAAAAAAGTTTTGTTCCAAGATATTTTAATTATTTTGAGCCGGATTGTATTTTAAATAACTAACTGAGGAGGAAAGAAATTAAACTGTTGTCTGTAAAGGAAACATCAGTACAGTTTAGATTTTCTGCACAAAATCTTGTACTTTTGAGTGTACGAGGGTTCTGTGCCACTACAGAAAAAAGCCAGCTTGTAATTCATTATGATGAGATCTTAAGTCATAATTATGAGATGCAAAGTCATAAACATGAGATGCTAAGTCATAATTATGAGATGCTGGGTCGTAATTATGAGATTCTGGGTCATAATTATGAGATGCTAAGTCGTAATTATGTGGTGCAAAGTCATAATCATGAAATGTTAAGTCATAATCATGAAATGTCAAGTCATAATTATGAGATGCTAGTTTGTAATTATTTAATGCTAAGTCATAAACATGAGATGCTAGGTCGTAATTATGAGATGTTATGTCATAATTATGAGACGCTAGGTCATACTTATGAGTTGCTAAGTCATAACTATGATTTGCTAAGTCATAATTAAGAGATGCTAAGTCGTAATTATGAGTTTCTAAGCCATAATTATGAGTTCTAAGTCGTATTATGAGATGCTCAGTCATGGTCATGAGATGCTAAGTCGTACATTTGAGGTATTAGGCTGTAATTATGAGATGCTAAGTTGTAAATATAACATGCTAAATTATAATTAAGAGTTGCTCAGTCATAATTATGAGATAGTAAGTATCTCATAATTATGATGTCCATATAAAGGTATTGCGCAGTAATTATGCAGAAAAGTAATTAATTTATTCCTCTCAAACCTCATAGCAGTATAAATTATATGTGTAAGTCAGTATCTAGCGCTGTCTTTTTTTGTTATTTTTTTAGGAAGATCAGGGAGAACCATTTAGGAGAGAATGGATATAGAGCCAGCAGATGGGGCTGAACTCATACTGGACGTTAAACCCCAGCTTTTAGATGCGGTGCGTGGAGATCCTGACTTTCTGCTCCAGTATTGCCACTCATCACGCTTACTGACCCAGAAAGAATACGACCACGTCAAAGCATGTTCAGACCCGTGGGATAAAGCTCGGGACATCCTGGATTACGTGATGAACAGAGACAGAAACAGCGTTCGGAGATTCCTGAGTCTTTTAAAGGAAGAAGAGATACAGGAGGCGTTTCCGAAACTGGGATTTCTCAACACGCTGCCCCGGAGAGAATCGAGCACTATGGGTAACATCACGACTACGTGAGATTATTAATAATACTGGAAAGTGAAATATTGGTTTGTTAATATCTAATTAATTATTTCCTTCTAGGAAAGAAAAGAAAAGAAAAACAGCCAGAAGGAGAAGAGAAAGAAGAAGACGACGTTCCTAGAAAGCAGTTACGCAAACTAAAAAGACGTAAGACTCCCAGGCTGAGCTTTCTTAAGTTATCGTTTTGTCGATCCGGCATGCTCCCACATGCCGGATGTCCTCGTCATCTCACTGACGTGCTTCTCTTTTCTGGCAGGTAGCAGGACGGTCACCGAGAAGCAGCTGATGATGGTGGCTCGCCACATTGTTGCTAACTGGAAGGAGGTGGGCAGAGTGGCGCTGGAGATTCCCAGTGTCAGCCTGGAGCAGATCGTAGCTGAGAACCCAGACAACCACAGAGAGCAGGTGTTCGGCATGCTTCGTCTATGGAGCAATCGAGAGAGGGATGAAGCCACGCCTACTCGCCTGCACTCCCTTCTCACGCAGGAGGAAAACGCAGTGAGGCGCGGAAGCATCGACTTCCTGCTGGAGGACAGATAGAGTTAGCGTACCTGCTTTTTGTTCTCATTATAAAAAGTACCCAGAGGTGTTTTTAAGAGCTTGTGAATAATTTCGGATATATATTTATATATATATATAGGGAAGCACGGTGGCGAAGTGGATACCACGTCTGCCTCACAACAAGAAGGTTCTGGGGTCGAGTCCTGGGCTTGGCGAGGGCATTTCTGCGTGGAGTTTGCATGTTCTCCACATATTTACGTTGGTTTCCTCCTGGAACACGGGTTTCCTCCAACACTCCAAAGACATGCACATTAGGTTAATTGGCTGTTAAAGTCAAATTTCCTTTAGATGTGAGTGTGAATGGCTGTGTGTGTTGCCCCCTACCCAGAGTCGGCTGACCCTCCCGCAATCCTAATAGAATTTAGTGGTTCGACAAATGTGTGATAAGTGAGTATCTATATCACGGGTGTCAAACTGGGCCAAATCTGGCTCGCCAATTCATTTTATTTTATGTGGCCCACGATTGCTTTCAGAGTATATGATTATCGTACATTCTTTGCATCAACCATTACCATGAAACATAATTCATTGTCTGCATTATTTCTTAAGTGTCGTTCATGGCTCAAAAAAGATTGTGAGCTAGCATGTTGCTGTCAAGCATTGTCAAAATTTAATGAAAATGAGTTTGACACCCCTGGTCTCTCTCTCTCTCTCTCTCTC
The DNA here is from genome assembly GCA_028564935.1 of Neosilurus hyrtlii. NCBI lineage: Eukaryota > Metazoa > Chordata > Actinopteri > Siluriformes > Plotosidae > Neosilurus > Neosilurus hyrtlii. Next base: position 16,903,020 of record JAOUQZ010000017.1, read on the forward strand.
TCTCTCTCTCTCTCTGTCTCTTTTTTTTTTTTTTTTGATAAATATTTTGCCATATTTTTTTACATTCCCAAGTAATTTGTGATAAAGTTTTGTGAATTTTATATCTTTTGTAACATTTGTACTTTTTCTACTGGTTGTATTACTGTATTGCAAAAGTATAAAGAAAATCTTTCTCTGAGTTCTACAGTCTTTTCTTTTCAAAAGAAAACAACATAGAAGAATAGCAACATATTCTTATATATATATATATATATATATATATATATATATATATAAATAAGTGTTGCTCGATGTGGTGTACAATCAAGGATAGTATAACTGGTATCATGAAAAACAAATTCAAATATTAATATAGTAAAAAAGTAATGATCAAATGATTCATTGCATTTTTAAATAATTAAAACACACGATTCCCGTGCACGGCGCTTCTGCGTGGACGATGCATGTTCTCCCTGCCCCTTGGTGTGAGTGTGAATAGCTGTGTGTTGCCCTGTGATGGCCTGTTCAGGGTGTACCTTGTCTTCGCCCAGAGTCGGCTGAGATGGGATAGTGCATGGCTTTGGATTGTAGGACGAAACCCACGCAATCACAGGGAAAACATTATTATCATTCTAATATTATAGACGGGCAGCACGGTGGCGTAGTAGTTAGCACGTCCGCCTCACTGCAGGAAGGTCCTGGGTTCTCAGGTGTATCTGTATAGAGTTTGCATGGTCTCCTCGTGCTTGGGTGGGTTTTCTCCGGGTACGCTGGTTTCCTCCTACAGTCCAAAGACATGCTCATCAGGCTAATTGGCTGTTTCAGATTACCCAGATGTGACTGTGAATGGTGGCTCAGTGGTTATGGCACTGGGTTAGTGATCCGAAGGTCAGGGTTCAAGTCTCAATACCAACAAGCTTCCACTGTTGGGCCCTTGAGCAAGGCCCTTAACTGTCAGATGGATGAAATGATCAATGTAAGTCACTCTAGATAAGGGGGTCTGACAAATGTGACGCCAATGCCATAAATGTAAATGTGTGTGCAGGCCCTGTGGTGGTCTTGTGACGCTGAAATAAGATTAAAATGACCCTAGTTGGATTAAGTGGTGTGTGTGTGTGTGTTTTAATCTCATAAACTCATTTTAAAGGCACATGGAGTGCGGTGTGTCTACAGGAAGCTTTTTTCTTTTCCAACTTTTTTTTCAGTTCAATTCTATTTATCTACTGCTTGCACGCTGAACTTTGTTCTCTCGGTCGGTATCACGTTGTTTCACCCTGATGTGTTTTCACCCGGGTTTTTCACCCTTGTACAGTGTGCCAAGTAAGCAAACAGGAGGAGGAGCTTGGAACGATTCCGTTGCACCCTCAGCCAGACTGGAATATTTTTATCCTAATGCTATAAAAGTGACTCTTCTTCTGCATGTCAGCTTAAAAGATGAGGAAATTTACCCTTATTGCGACATTAGTGCTCTTTCATCTATTCTGATTTCCTCACTTTATTTATTTGCTGGATGGGCTTTTTTTTATTTTTTGTGTCCTGGAGTTCATTTTAGAGAAATAGAATAAAACTCTGATTAATTATTAACTCAGTGGTGAACAGTACGAAGGTAATAAGTCACAGTTTTATCAAGTTATATAACGTAATTTAGATTTTTGTATGAAGTATTATTACATATTTATTATAGTTTTATTATGGGCTGATCTGTCAAGCATACATATACTGAGCAAGTGCAAAACATTTTTTTTTTCTATTTGAAATGCAGAAAGAATTTGAAGATGAAATATTTAATTATTTATTATTGATGATCTAAAATTGATTTCTCAGGCTGTATTGTTTGGGGGTAAATATTTTCAAACTCACATTCTGAAGTTTTCTTCCCTGAACGTTTAATGTTACTGCATGCCCTCTAACCTTGTTTCTCTCTCTCTCTCTCTCTCTCTCTCTCTCTCTTTTTCTCTGTCTACTTGCTCAAGGTAATAAATTCCAGTTTTCTTGAGACCTATGCCTCCCACTGTGTAGCCTCCTAAAAAGTTTTCTGTAAATGCTGTGACTGTAAATTGTGTCACAATGCACAACGCTGATGCAATAAGAATTTAGTGACACCATCACAAAGAAGTCCAGTGAACTTGTGATTTTTTGGGCACTTTATATGCAATATGTTTTACATGTAATTCCCATTTTCACATGATTTATGTTTTATTTGTATTTTTATAAATATGGCATGTAAGTTCATTATTCGCATCACATGTGAGTTGAGGTCACGTGCAACGTCAGAACCCAATAAAGTGATATAGGCATCTTCATTAGTTTTCCTTATATATGATCACATCCCTCTCTCTCTCTCTGTCTCTCTCTCTCACACACACACACACA
>JAOUQZ010000017.1:16907092-16918659 GCA_028564935.1 Neosilurus hyrtlii
GCATAGTTTTAAATTTCCGTTGCTGATTGGTCAATCTGGACTTTGATGTAAATGATGCTACTGATGATTGAATAATGCAAATTCTGAGTAAACTTATTTCTAACTTTACCAAAAACACAAAACAAATCTCTGTGTTTTTAATATAATGTTATATTTGCTCTTTTAATAAAATTATTTTTTTGTTTCATTTCACAATAATTTAAACGCACCCAGCATCTTATGTATATGATAATATTATTAATATTACTGATGTAATATATGTTGTTAAGTGGTGTCACTGTGTTAAACATTTCACCTGATACCTTTAGAATTGATTGTTATATGCAAATTCGTGCAAATGGTTAAATGTTATAAATTATAAATATAATTCAAACTTGTTAATACATGTTATACAGCCATGGCTTGCCCCGTTTTTTTGGTAAACTGGCATTAAAAAGGGTTCTGAATTTTAGGATAATTATATATGTCCTATATTTGATTCACTGCCTGTCTGAGTTGTTGCTTCACGGAGTTTGGAAGCCCGGCCTGTCTGGACCAATCACGTGTCGGTGCGTTATCACTGCTCGCTTCTCATTGGTCAGCATTTCTGCCTGAATTAGACTTTATATATCAGATTACCTAGTGGTTTAAGCGCAAAATCAGAGCACACTGAGAACTACAGGGATGAGTTCAACCATAAGAGGTGAGAAAAAGGTTTATTACTATTGAAATAATGTCCTGTGCTGCAGATTGACATCTTCCCACTTTAAACATAAAGAGAAAAGGATATTATAATGAAATATAAGAGAGATACTAATACTTTCACAGATAAGCAGCATGTCTGTGGAGCTCAGTGTATTTAAAAATGTACATTGATTGCAAGGATGAAGGAAAGGATCAGTGCACAAACCTCAGTTGGCAGGCAAAGTGTTGGTTTGTAAAATTTGCTTTTTGAGGTACATTTGAATAGTAGCTGTGCAGGAATGGGTCTGTCTCACACAAAATATATTTTGGGGAATGTTGTATCAAAATAATTGTTTGCAACATCCTTAGGTCCTAGGTCCAAGTCCCGGGCTCGAACATTTCTGTGTGGAGTTTGCATGTTCTCCCCATGCTTGCATGGGTTTCCTTCCGGGTTCTCCGGTTTCCTCCCACAGTCCAAAGACATGCACACTGGGCTAGGTGGCTGTTAAATTGCCCCTAGGTGTAAGTATGAGTGTGAATGTGTGTGTGTGTGTGTGTGTGTGTGTGTGTGTGTGTGTGTGTGTGTGTGTTGACCTGCGATGGTCTGCTATTCAGGGTGTGCCCTGTCTTCCCCCAGTATTGTTGCCTGAAGGCTCCAGCCTCCCCACAACCCTAACCAGAGTAAGTGGTTTGGCAAATGATGGCAAATGGTTAAAATAAATAAATAAATAATAATAAATAATAATAATAAATAATAAAAAAATTAAAAAACACTAGTTATTTGTTTATCTTTTTTTGTGCAGAGCGAAATAATTTTAAGTTAAACTCTAAACTGAAACTAGATCACCATGTATTTGTTTCATTTAAGCATTATGCAGTTTTTTACTGCATTTTCTTGCTATTACTTTTTCAAATATGAGAATGAATCAGTATCTTTACAGTCACTGTCACTCCCTATCATCCTTATGACAGTGATTCACTTCCTTCTGCTTTAATGGATCAGTTTTTAACCCTAAATCACTTCTCTACCGGTTAGCTGATCAGTGTCTGAACCAGTGAATCATTTCAAGATCACAGGGAAATGATTCACTGATTCAAACACTGATTTACTAAATAAGAGACTCCTACCTTGTTTAGTGAATCACGATTTGAGTCAGTGAATCACTTCACAATGATCTGTCAGAAAATGATTCACTGAATCAAAGTCTGAAGCAGGGAATCATTTCACAACCAAAATTGTCTCCTTTAATTTGAGTCAGTGAATCATTTAACAGCAAGGATTCATTATTTGCACTTCAGCAAGTTCACTGAATTCAGTTTCATTGATGGCCACACGGTGGTGGAGTGGTTAGCATGTCCACCTCACAGCATGTAGGTCCTGGGTTTGAGTCCCATTCTCGGCAACAGTGTCTCTGTGTGGAGTTTGCATATTCTCCCCATGCTTGTGTGAGTTTCCGCTGAGTATTTTGGTTTCCTCCTACAGTCCAAAGACATGCACCTGCATGGCTGTTTCGGATTGTGGTTGTGATCGTGGTGGGTGCATATGTGTTGACCCTGTGACGGACTGGTGAGCTGCTCACGATGTACCCTAGAGTCGTACCTAGAGTCGGCTGAGATACGCTCCAGCCTCCCCGCAACCCTAGTAGCATAAGCAAATGAATTATATATTTTTGTCTGTCCTTTAGAGCAAACTATGAATAAAGTCACAAATGGCCACCATAAGGTGGATGAAGCTGAACTGGACCGTTCGTTAGGCGAGAAGTTCCTCTCCGAGGCTTTCAAAGTGATCCTGGAGGAAGCAGTTTATAAAGCTACAGACGTGAAAGAAAAGGTCCCACTATCACCCTAAGCATCATGTAGCACAAAGTGCATCTTGCAGGTCCCTGTATCTAACACCACCTCATTGTACTTTTACAGGTGTGCGAGTGGAAGGACCCTGATGAACTGAGGGCTCTTTTGGACTTGGAGTTGAGGGAACATGGGGAATCTCATGAAAAACTTCTGCAGAGAGTACATGATGTCGCCAAATACAGCGTGAAAACCAGTAAGTTGTCCTCATCTCTGCCTTTGTGTTACAAATGAACTGAGGCCCAAAAAAGAATTCTGCAGCTTTGTTCTCTTTCGTGTCAGGTCACCCTCACTTCTTCAATCAGCTGTTCACTGGAGTGGATTACCACGCCCTCACTGGACGCCTCCTCACAGAGACTCTCAACACCAGCCAGTAAGTGTGGCCGAGTTGGCACAAGTGTGCACCACTGGAGAAACAATAAGGGTGTTACTAGTTTCGCTACCAAGTGATGCAACTGTTATAGACACTGTGAGTTCGTCCTCTAAACCGCCTCTTAGTTTATTATCCGTTTAACAAGTTCATGTTCTGTCAAGCTTCTGATTTGCTCCGTGAACATTTATGAGTTATACTATGTGTTTTTTATTCCGTGCGAGTCTGAGCAGTGGTGTATGGGCCTTCATTTTTTGGTTTTTAGTTTCAATATTAATAATAAATAAAGTTTTGGGGATTTTTTTTAACTGTTGCCTGTTGTCACACAAGTCAGTGATACATTACAGCCAATCAGCATCAACTTAGCGACATGGCAGCCTTATTGGGTATTCTTTGATGGGCACATGTGGACACTGGACAAGGACACAGGACAACTATCCAAGTCATATTTTATGACTACGGGGCTCTGCTTAGGAGCTCTGCTATAATCAAAGTATATACACAGAGGTGGATATACAATATATGGAAATTTTTATACCATTTAATGACCATTACTGTGAACCCCAGTACTCCTGAATATGTGGTTGTGATGGTCAGGATGAGGTTGATTCATTTTGCTATAACAGCAGCTCTGTCAGTGGTTCAGATGCAAGACAAATCATATTAATACACTTCTAAAACATTTCCATAATAATGACCAATTCCAATAAAATGTGAATTAAAAATGTATGTTACAATTTTATTTGAATGAGTCGCTAGGGTGTTGTGGAGATTAACTTTTCTCTTAAAAAAAGATGAACACAAGAATAGGGAATTTGTTCAAGCGAGTATTTTTTATTCAGTGCTCTTCGGTCACGATCCCGGCTAGCCTCTCACTCCAACCAATGCACTGAGAGAAACTAAGGTTTGGGTTGACTGCATGGGTTTTTATACAAGCAAAAGGACAATTTAAGTCCTGCTATGTCCTGCTACAGATGGATGGAAGTATAGGTCACAGTGTTTGTATAGGTGTACCTACAGTATAATACCTCAGATGTGTATTCAGTTGTGGCTCAGGGTTTAAAGCTCTGAACACCCACTGTTGGGCCCCTGAGCCCTCAACTGTACAATAATCCAAATTATATTTTCATCGGTTAATTTTTTTTAGCAGCACATCCCACGTATTGGAGAGGTTATGTATTCCTCAGCGTCTGTTTATTTGTTTGGCTGTTAGCAGGATTACGCAAAAACTACCAAACCTATTTTTACCAAACTTGGTGGAGGGATGGGGGAAGGGTCCTGGCTAGAACCCATAACATTTTGGAGGGATTTATAAAATAATTTTTAGCAAGCATTTATTAAATTATTTTTTTCTGTTAGCAGGACTACACAAAATCTAACTATCTGATTTTCATCAAACTTGGCGGAAGGGTGAGGCCTGGGAAGCCATAAAATTTTCAAGGTGACCTGTGAAGGGATCATTTTGAAATCCTGAAAAATCCCCATCCTTAACATCAAAATGTTCATCCGATGCACGGGGCAAAATGACACCCACTAGGGAAGAGATTTTATTATAACTATGCCAAGATATACTAATTCATTCGTGCATGGTGGAGGTACCTTGCACTCTATGTTTGCCCCGCTAGTTAAAATCTAGGACAGAATCTACAAACCAGTTAATCAAGTTTAAAATGCTGTATCTTTCAGGTACACCTATGAAGTGGCTCCGGTCTTTGTTCTGATGGAGGATGTGGTTCTTTCTAGTCTGCGCTCCCTAGTGGGCTGGACTGGGGGAGACGGCATTTTCTGCCCCGGAGGCTCAATTTCTAACATGTACGCCATGAATGTGGCTCGATATTGGGCGTTTCCGCAGGTGAAGACACAAGGCCTGTGGTCTGTCCCACGTCTGGCTGTGTTTACATCACAGGAGGTAAAGATAAGAGTAATAGCCCTCTGTTTAATAAATACCATCACAAACGTTTGCTTTTGTGTGTATTACCATGATTTTGGTCAAACTTGTAAGTGTTCACTTTAACATATTCCTTGCAATGGATGGTTCATGGAAATTGTACTCAAGAAGGAACATGGGTGCAGCAGCAAAATCCCTTAAAAGCTAAATTCTGGAGGAAGAGTTTATTGGACTGAAAGTCAAAAAGAATCTATTTTAACACAATCACGATCATCGTCATCATCTTCTTTCACTTGATCTGGGGTCGCGTAGCGGGGAGCAGCAGCCTAAGCAGTGAGGTCCAGATGTCCCTCACCCCAGTTCATTTGGTGGGACACTGAGGTGACCCCGGGGTCTCGTCCCAGTTGGACATGCCCAAAACACCACACCAGGGAGGATTTCGGGAGGCATTCTAATCAGATGCCTGGGCCAGCTCAACTGGCTCCTCATGGATGGCTGAGCTTTTCACCATATCTCTGAGGGAGAGCCCCACAGTCAAGGAGTAAAATAATCATGGAGAAATATATCAAATTTAACTGATGAAAAAAGCTGATCACAATCTCATCGTGTGCAGTCCTGTATGTCTAGCTAGTTCACTCAGCAATCACTTACTAGGAAAGTATTCTGCTAACTTTGCTAACTTCTAGCTAGATTTGATGCTAAGTTCCAGTATATTGGCAAATAACACCTAAAGATCTAGCTAACCCATTTAACAAGCTCATTTACAAAATTTGCTAATGTATCTCGCTAAAGCTAACTAGCTTATCCATATACATTACAGCTAAATTAAAGGGAAATAAAACACATTAACTTAACAAAATTTTAACTTAATAAAAGCATGCATAAGTCTTTGCATATCAAAATGCCCTATTGTTAATACAAACTTTTTCATAAAAAAAGTAACAAATCCACACAAATGGGGCAACATCGCATTGTGAAAAAGGCCCCTGTGATTCACATGTATCCAACAGTTAATATGGAAGTAATTTGCATATGAATAAATGACAGGACATATCTGTGCCATTCATTCTTATAAATGAGCTGATGGTTGTCTGATGTATGAGCTTGTATTATGTGTAGATGTACCTAGTTTAATTTTATTCTGAAGTTCATTAGTTTATACCTGATTTGTTAGTTTAATATCTGTATACTGTTATTTTTACCATTAACTTGCCTTATATGGACTGGGGGATTCATGTCTTATTCTTCTCATGAGAGTGAAACGGCAGTCTTTTCAAATGAGCTAATGCAAACTTTTAAATGGATTTCAGCATTAGCATTTCTGTAACTTTGAAAATATAAGTATAATGCTAGAAAAGCACTCAGAGAGCGCAGACCTCCGCCAAGGCCGCAAAATAACTCAAAAGAAAAAAAATGTTGCAGACAGACAAACTAAAAAATAATAAAATAAAACAAACCAACCAATGCTGGTGAAAAAATAACCTCCTTGGTGGAGATAATAAAAAGATCATATTTTAAAATATGTGTCGCCCCTCTAGGTTAAATATAACATTACTCTCAATAAAAGCTATTTTGGAGAATAACCACAAGACTTTAAAAATTCCCTGCATAAAGATAATAGTCTGAATCCCTGGCAAAATTTATTACATCATTCCTTGTATCATTTCTGACTCATTCTGAAAATTTCATCAAAATCCGTTCATAACTTTTTGAGTAATCTTGCTAACAGACAGACAAACAAACAAACAAACCAACGCGAGTGAAAACATAACCTCCTTGGCTTAACTACCTGATAATTAAAATATACATATGTTCATGTGTAAGAGGAGATTTTGAAAGGCTTGCTTTCCAATATACACCTTCTCTACATTTGATGGTGAACTGTAAGCAGATAAAAGCTTTTCTTGAAAATTTATTTGCGTAATTGTGCAAATCAGAATCCACCCTTGTTCCTTGCAGAGCCATTATTCCATGAAAAAGTCAGCTGCCTTCCTCGGTATTGGGACGGACAACATTTATCACGTGAAAGTGGATGCAAGGTAAGCCTGTTTTCTTAAGGTCTTTGCTTGACTTTTCTGCATACACCACTTCGCTTGTAGTCCACTTCACACTTCTTTAACCTCTCTGTACCCAGTGGCAGAATGATCCCAGAAGACCTTGAAGCTAAAATTGTTCGTGCCAAATCGCAAGTATGAACATTACCCTCCCAATTTATTTTTTCATCACCTTTTTATTAACCATTAAAATGAAATGAAAATCATGAACAAAGAAACCTTAATATGGCTGTGGATTTAATGTGCCAGATTTTTATACTGCGACCTACGTACAGAGTTTAGGTGTGACTCAGTATGACTGCTGTACTCAAGATGCAGTAGTTGGTGTTTGATTAGCATGTTCTCTTTAAAACAGGGTGCTTACCCATTCTTTGTCAACGCTACTGCTGGGTCTACCGTACAAGGAGCATTTGACCCACTGAAGCGCATAGCTGACATCAGTGAGAGGAATGGAATGTGGATGCACGTCGATGTAAGTCACGACCTCTTTATCAGCAGTTGTAAGGTCCTTGTGTAAAGTAAGGGAAATATAGATCATGTAAACTAAGTATGAAACTAAAACTCGTGAGGAGGCTGTGCTCATTCTCAGTGGGCAAAGGCAGGGTACACCCTGAATAGTTCCATTGCAGGGCCAACACACACACCCACATTTACACTCACACCTAGGGTCAATTTGGAAAATCCAATGAGACTAATGTGCATGTTTTTGGACTGCTAGAGGAAGGACCGGGCCCGGACTCGATTTCAGAACCTCCTTGTTTGCCCTGTGATGGTGTGGCGAGTTGTTTAGGGTGTACCTCACCTTCACCCAGTGTCAGCTGAGATAGGCTCCAGCCTTTCCATGACCCTGCATTAGGATTAAGTGGTTTGGTAAATGATGATTTGGTAAATGTAAAAATAATAATGACTCTTGGTGTATGTGGTAAATGGAATCTGGACGTATCTGAAGTACAGATAAGCAGCCGTGTTCTTCTTCATCTGCTCTACAGGCCGCTCTGGGGGGAAGTGTCCTGTTTTCCAACAAGCACAAACATCTGATAGCGGGAATTGAAAGGTACATACACTATACTATACAGGCTATAAGAGTTCTGAACAAAGACGTAAGGGTACCCCTAGATATATAGAAGAATGTCTACACCTTGAGGGTACACCTAGGTATAGAGAAGAATATCTATTTGAAACACCCTTATACCCTTAGAAATAAAAGTGCAGTTAAGCACCATTAGATTTTCCTTTAAGAAAAGGTTCCAAGTAAAACTGCTGTAGAAAGCTAGAATAGCTACAGCAGCCCGTTCACTTCCCAGGAATATTAAACTTAGATGACATACAGTGTTATTTCTTGGAAATAAAATTAAATCAGCCAAGTGTCTTTCTGAAACGATTTGCTTACTCCTGCATGTGAGTATCCATAGTAAAATAATGTCTAACCACAGCCTCGAGAGAACGAACAATAAACCTAGTTTATAGAGAACACCCTTAGAAATAGGAGAAACTTCCTCTTAGCAGCTCCTATTTCCTGATTATTTTTTTTCTGTTGTCTTTAGGGCAAATTCTGTAACCTGGAATCCTCATAAAATGCTCATGACCGGCCTTCAATGCTCCGTTATTTTGCTGAGAGACACAACGGTACGATCCTGTGGTACACTCTTAAACATCACATTTCAGTATAACATCATAGAGAAGTATGGATCACTGGAAATTGTATGGGGGTCTCTTCACATGCTGGACATTTTCATGTGTTCCACCTTTGGAAACAACATGTGTTCCTGTTTCATATTTACATGGACCTCATCTAGAAGTTTAGAAATCCTATTAATGCAATTTCTCTCACTAGAATTTGCTGATGCACTGCCACTGTGCCAATGCTACCTACTTGTTTCAACAAGACAAGTTCTACCACACATGTCTGGACACCGGGGATAAGTCGATTCAGTGTGGACGCAAAGTGGATTGTCTGAAGCTGTGGCTCATGTGGAAGGCAATAGGCTCGCAGGGCCTCGCTGATCGCGTCAACAAGGCGTTCGCTAACAAAAGGTTAAAAACAAATATTTCAAACTAAATTTTAATTTTGGGTGGCATGGTGGTGTAGTGGACCTGAGTTTGAGTTCCAGGCTTGACGAAGATGTTTCTGTGTGGAGACTGCATTTTCTCCCATGTTTGTGGGTTTCCTCTATGTACTCTGGTTTCCTCCCACAGTCCAAATACATGCATATTAACATAATTAGCTGTCCCAAATTGCTCCTAGTGTAAATGGTTGTGTGAGTGGGCTCTGCAATTAGACTAGAGAGCTGTTCAGGGTGTACCCCACCTTCATGGGGGTACCATATTTCATAATTTGCTGAACCGCTTAATTTCTATTACGGTCACGGATAAGCTGAATCCTATCTCAGCCGACACAATAGCTGTCAGCCCATTGCAGAGCAAACACACTCACAACCATTCACACTCATAGCTAAGGGCAATATGGAACAGCCAATTAGCCTATTCTGCTTGTCTTCAGACCATGGGAGAAAACCGGAGTGCCTGGAGGAAATCCACACAAGTGCAGGAAGAACATGCAAACTTCACATAGGTACGCTTGAGCCCGGTACTTGAACCCAGGAACTTCTTGCTGTGAGGTGGACATGCTAACCACTACATCACCGTGCCACCTCCATTACATTTGATATGTTCTGTAAGTGTGGTGATGGATAAATAACTAGCTGTTTGCTTTAGGTATCTTGTTGAGGAGATGAAGAAACGAGACGGGTTTCAGCTCGTCTCTGAGGTAATGCTGGAATCAAAAGCACAGTTATACATGAATTAGGTGAAACTCCTAAGTAAACAGGTCTTTAACAGTGAAGCTGACAAAGATTTGAACGGGTTTGTTTTTTTTGCTTACTGAGCTCACGTGCCATTTCCGCCCACATACACCCCAAAACTCCGCCCACAAAAGTTCATCTAGAGTTAGCGTTAGCCAGGAATGTTGTGACATCACTTTGAAGCTCACTCACACAATTCAACAGATGGAAAGCTGAGTCACATCAGCATATGTAAATATATAAGTTCTCCATTTATTAATTTATGAGGCTGCGATGTGGTATTGGGGGGGGGTGTCTATAAAACGATTGACAAGAAGCCAATCTGATGTTACACCTAAGGGCAGGTTTACAGACATTTTTCCTAGCCATACTCTTACTCATTTATTCTAGAAAAAATGTGAGACAGAAATTCAGCCACACACACACCAAAAAAATTTGTTAGCATTGAATCAAACTGAAAATGATTTAACCTTGCCCTCTACAGTGCTTGTAAATGTTGTTTCCTTCATATTTCTCCACAGCCGCAGTTTGTGAACGTCTGCTTCTGGTTTGTGCCACCCAGCCTGAGAGGGAAGGAGAATAATTCAGATTACCAGGACAAATTAGCAAAGGTTAGCATACAGAGAAATACCAGGAAATGTTTTACTACTAATAGGCATCATGGTGGTGTAGCATGTCCACCTCACAGCAAGCATATCCTGGGTTCAATTCCTGTGCTCGGTGAGGGCATTTCTGTGTGGAGTTTGCTCATTCTCCTTGTGTTTGCGTGGGTTTCCTCCGGGTACTCCGGCTTCCTCCCACAGGCCAAAGACATGCACATGAGCCTACTTGGCTGTTCCAAATCGCCCCTAGGTGTTAATGTGAGTGTGAATGGCTGTGTGTGTTGACCCTGTGATTGTCTGGCAAGCTGTTCAGGGTGTACCCCATCTTTGCCCCGTGTGTCGGATGAGATAGGTTCCAGCTTCCCCACAACCAACCCTAATTAAATGAAGTTATAAGTTCTAAAATAAGATAAGAGTGAGTGGGTCACTGACTAAGTTCTGCTTTTTGATTAAAGGATATTATATATATCTTTGTCCACCAGGTGGCACCACTCATCAAAGAACGCATGATGAAACGTGGCTCCATGATGGTGGGTTATCAGCCCCTGGATGGTCGAGTCAATTTTTTCCGCATGGTCGTCCTTTCTCCTCAGCTGCAACACAGCGACTTGGATTTCTTCCTTGATGAGATCGAGAGGCTGGGGATGGATCTGTAACTGAGCCCCATGGCGCTGTTCATCATGCGCTCTTTATTCATTGTCCATCATTGTTCTTTTCAGAAGCCGCTCTTTATCTTTAGGGTCGCTCTCCATCACCTTTTGTTTTTCTTAGACAAGAAGTGAGTTTCATTAATCAGGGTGTAATTTACTAGAACAGGACTGGAGCTTTACTGATAAGATTGGAGGCCACTGGCCTAGAATGGCCAAATGAAGTTTCTTAGAAACGTTGCTGGTGCTTTTTTTATTCTTCACTTCCTGTTCATTCGTTCATCACTGACTGTTCATTCCTACTTTGACTGTAGATTTTGTTTATCTTTCAGACTTCTTCCAACTTTTCATGTGAAGCAGCCCTCCTCCAGTACAGGCTTAGATTAGACTTTCCTTTTCTTTCCTTCTTTCTTTCTTGTTTTCTTTCTTTCCTTCTTTCCTTCTTTCTTTCTTTCTTTCTTCAGTCAGTTTTCTTTCTTCTTGCCATTAATTTTTTTCATTCAGTTTCACTTTTTTCTTTTTTCTTTCATTGTTCTTTCTTTCCTTTTATATTTTGTTCTTTTCTCTCTTTTTCATTTTGTTCTGTCTTTCTCTCCCCTTCAGGTTCCTATTAGTCATTTAGTAAAGTACATTTGTTTATGTGTATATATATATATTTATATATATATATATATATATATATATATATATATAA
>JAOUQZ010000017.1:16918759-16936874 GCA_028564935.1 Neosilurus hyrtlii
TATATATATATATATATATATATATATATATATATATATATATATATATAAAATTATATACTTTTTTTAACACATGCTGCTCTTTGCAGCTTATCTTATCACATATAGTTTTACTGCGTTCCTTTGTGCTCTTGTCAACATGATAAAAGTTGAATGTAGCTTTAGGTCAATTTTATTAGCTTTTATTGTTTATAAAGGATAAGGATGGCTTTAATGCTTAAACATAAATAGTCGTTATTACTGGGTTAAAATAAATGGGTGACTGGTGTCTGAGTGTATGAGTAAGAGTGTGTGTGTGTGTGTGTGTTTGTGTGTGTGTGTGTGTATAAATGAATGTATTAGGGGAGGTACACCCTGGACAGCTCGCCAGGCCATTGCAGGGTTTTATATATATCATTTTTATTTTTTTTTTTACCAACAATATACTTGTAAGTTTTCTTTGTTTTTTTACTTAAAGAAAAAAAATCCACCCTGAATGACTCACATATAAATCTTCATTATTACATGATCTTCACTTGTGCAAAGGTTTTATTGAAATTTTTTATTTTTTATTTTTTACAAAAAAACAGCAACAAGCAATAAATAAGCACCAACTTCACTAAGAACAATAAAAACTTTTAATATACACATGTTTAATGTTGCAGACTGAATTTTCCCGAGGGCACATGCTACTGTTTGTGGTCAGTATGTATGTACTGTATGAGTGTCAACATGTCAGACTGAAAATAAAATGGTTCGAGAACTAAAGCTTGCATGCCGTCTTTGCTGTAAACATGTGTATTACAGGACCTATAAAACATATCCTGAGAAAGTTCATTAATTCATTTGTTTCCTGAACTGCTTAATCCTAATTAGGGTCTCAGGGAGGATGGCGCCCCTCTGAGCCGACTCTGGGTGAGGGCAGGGTAGACCCTGGACAGCTCATCAGGCCATCACAGTGCTGGGAAAGTCTCAAGTACAATTAGTGCTGATTTATGCAGTTTTATAAAGTCACTGGTCAAAGCTTTACAAGAGACTTTAATTTTAGCATTACTAGGCAAACCCCAGCAGTCCAACAGTCCACTGCAGGTTACCTTCCCAGTATTTTCACTGGCACCCAGTTATAGGACAGAGGCACGCTTGTGTTTCCGACCTCGGCCAGGGGTCTTATCACAGTGGGTTCAAACAGGGATTCTAACCCACGACTTGATCATGAGCCCAACACCCTAACCACTGGATAAAGATCCAACGAGCAGCACGTCCACCAGCATAATCTCCTAGTTGATGAGAGCGACCGGAATAAAATTCCCACAATGTGTTGAGCGAAAGGAAAGGCTCTGATAACTCATATAACAATTCTTTACAACCATAAAGAGCAGAAAAGAATATCTGAACAATCTGAATGGGGAAGAACGTGCAAACTCCACACAGATACATCCTCGCTAAGCCCAAGACTCGACCCCGGGGCCCAGACGCATATGTGCTAACCACATCATGTCAGAACAGATAAAGTAAAACCTTAAACAGTAGCCACTAGTTCATCCAAGAACAGGTTGATAGTTGGACAATGGGGGAAAAAAACAAAAAACAAAAAACATTGTTTGGTTTTTGTCAGGGGCGGCACGGTGGCGTTGTGATTAGCATGTCCATCTCACAGCAAGAAAGTCCTGGGTTCGATTCCTGGGCTTGGGTGTTTCTGTGTGGAGTTTAAATGTGCTTGTGTGGGTTTCCTCCAGGTACTCCGGTTTCATCCCACAGTTCAAAGACATGCATATTAGACTTGTTGACTTCCAACTTGACCCTAGATGAGGATATGGGGTGAATGGTTGCGTGTACGTTGATCTGGCAAGCTGTTCAGGGTGTACCCCGCATTTGCCCAACGTGTTAGACCGAGATAGGCCCCGGACCCAAACGATGACCCGCTAAATGATGACAGGTCTTTGTTTTTTTCATATTCAAGCTGTTGGTTTTTAATCCAATTATATTTCTCAGAACACAGTTAAAGCAAGAAAACGGGGGAAAAAAGTAAAAATGAGTCTCAATTATAAATGAAAAAGGCGACAGAAGTGCACATTCTGGAAATCCCTGGAATTCGAGCGCCCTCTAGTGTCCCGGAGGAAACAGCTCGCCTTCACAAGGCTCTTGGTCACGTGTCACGCTCTCCCCTGAGAGCACTTCCGGTGGTGTTTCCTGTGTTTGTAAACTGAAGGGGGAAAAAAAAATTAGGAACTTCGACGAGAAATATTGCTCTTAGAGGAACGGAAGGTAAATGAAATGAAATGTGAATTACTTTTACTCTTTGGCGCTGAAGGGTTTGTTTTGAATGAGAGTCTGAGGCGGTTAAAGTGTGTGACGCCTGGTAAACACGCCCTGTTGTTGTTGTGTTGTTGTTGTGTTGTTATGTTGTTATGGAGGGGGTTAAACAAGACGGCTGGCCACAATATACATCTGTAGTGGATTTCTATATTACTACACAGCTCATGCTTATTACACAGAAAGAAGAATAGTTCTGTAACCAAGTGAAAGATTTCTGTTAGCTAGTTGTAGCTGTTAGCTAGTTGTAGCTGTTAGCTAGTTGTAGCTGTTAGCTAGTTGTAGCTGTTAGCTAGTTCTGCTTAGCAACATACACTCGTGTTTAATAGAAGAGTGGCTATTCCAGGTGTTAACAGCCCTAATTTTATTTAAAATCATATTTAATTTCATTAATCTGTCTGTTTTTGTATCCTTGCATCACTGTGGCTTTGTCATTACATTCATTACACTTGTACACATGCATTGTTTATGTCTGTGGTACCTTTGCTACCTGCTCCAGGCATTATTATTACTTTTTACTAAAAAATTTATATATATATATATATATATATATATATATATATATATATATATATGTGTGTGTGTGTGTGTGTGTGTATCTTTGGCATATTCTCAATATGTTTATGTATTTTTATGCTCTTTATTTTGGCCTATTAAGTAATTTGATTTACTTGTACTCAACTTTGCTATAGCCTTGCATTTGTAGGAATAAAGGGAGCAGAATGTTCTGGTAGTACCGACACTGCAACACCTCTACTAGAATCTCTCTTACCTGAAAAGACATTCTCTGAAACTGGTACCTTAAAGTGTGACATTCACAAATCCCCAAATTTCAGTGTATTCCAGCTTATTTCCCTCTTTACCGACCATAAATTCCTGAGCCATCGTTACAGAGACAGTGGAAGAACTACTTCATGCACATAACAGCACTTTTATTAGGAACAAACAGGAACCGATCCGTATGCAAGATGAAAGTCTTCAAACTCATTCCAGTATGGACACTAAACTCATCTCGTTTGTTTTTGATGAGTATATTGATTACGGATCGACTACGTGTGAAGTAAATACCCTTCAGGAGGAACTCAGTCGTACGGTTTAACGTCGTAACGTGGAACCCTCACCCCTCATAGGAAAAAGGGGTGGGGTGCGTATGTGAGCGGCGTGGACATCACTTGTTACGTGCGGAAGCGAAAAATTTGATGTGCGATTGATACAGGAATTTCTACTTTGCGTGTACATTTTAACGCAAGATCTTTAATGCAAGCCCTACTATTTACATTTTTAGTACATACTTCGGCGATAAAATGGCGCCGAACGTAAGCAACCAAAAATTTTTGCTTAATCACAATTTTCATCCCCACATTGCAACCAATTTTGCAGCAAATTCCCCCCCTCCTCCGCTGGATGTATTTGAATTATTTAGTCTGTCATGTTGAATGTGTCCATGTGGTGTGTTTTAGGCAGGGATTACTCTTTTAATTCGTTATAGTTTTTGGAAAACGTTAGGTCCAAAATATCAGTCATTAAATTTGGCCCAGTTTCAGAGAATGACCGATGTGGTGTAGTCTTGAATTATTCCGGAAAGTTCATGCATAGCCGGGAAAGTCCTTTAAATCATATATAATGTGTCCAGGTATTTTTAATGGTCCTGCTCCAGGGACGATGCAGGTACCTTTTATTTCTGAGCGTACACAAATCCGGGTTCCTCCGTTCCAATCCTGGAGTGCTGGAACCCAGTACCGTCTTCCTTCTTGACGACTCCCGATCGGAGTTAGACAACTTTGTCTTAGATATTTTCCTTGGCTCCCATCCCTGCTGACTGTGTGTTACCTATCCATTCTCTCTGCCCAGTGCGACGCGCTCTCTCTCTTCCCCCAACACACGCACACACATCACTGCGATGTCACAGCTTTCCAACAACCCAGTCCGAGAGCACATGAAATGGGTCAGTGTTTTTCCTTCCCACGTTATTTGCATTTTCAACTGTTTCCGTTTCATGTCACATGCTTCTGCTGTCAATCCTGCACTGTCATAAGTGGTCCTTATCCTAATTCTGGGACTGCAAGCATTTAGAAAATCTATAACTAGAAATCAATCAAGCTTGACCTGATTAAAATCAGTGCTCCGTAGTGATTAATGAAATGACGAAATCCCCAGACTGTTATAACCGGTGTGTGTTTATGTGTTTGTGGCAGGCTGGACTGCTAGGCTGTGAGGCAGTACTCTCTAGTATGGCTCTGATGCAGGCAAGTTCTCCACCCAGCCATAAAAAGATGGCGTCTCCACTGAGTCAGAACCACAACCAGGAAGCCCACAGTCACCACAGCCACATGGTGCTGCCGTCTGGAGTCAGCTGCTCGCCCATGGTAAGACCACCAGATGGCCCATAAGTACCAACCACATGAACAAACCTAAAAGCACAGCGGCACAATCAAAAACATGGATTAAAAATACAATAAATAAAAAAATAGACCCCAGGGGTCCAGATGCTCCCGCCGAAAGGACTGTTTCATAATATGCCGATATAGAGCAAGCATAGCAAGTTTAAAAGCCACAGCTTCAGCACACGGCAAGAAAATGTCCGGAAACCTAGTATACAGTTTTGCCTCTGTGACCTTGAAGAGTAGGTCAAGGTCACTCACTCACAAACTCATCCTAGCAGTCATAGTAGTGAGCCAACATATCAAGTTTAAAAGCCCCAGCCTCAGCACGCGGCACGTAAATGCCCAGAAACTAAAGACAGACAGACAGATGGATGGATGGAATTTTGTGGGTGGGAGCTAAAAATGCAACAAACAACCAATGGCCTCCGTTGGTCGATGTCGAGCGTAGATAACGCGCCCTTTTAGTTTGTCGTCGTGAAGCTGACTCGGCTGGCAGTCCCTGCCACGTCAGGTACAGGTGTGGGTGGTCGCAGGGTTTGCCTGGCAGGCACACGCCTCTTGTCTGGCTCTCTTCAGCCAAGATCTGGAGTTTTTCCTCTCCTGACTCCTGAGTTGTTTCTGGAGATTGCTGCGCCGGCTGCTGCGCTCAGCTGCTGTGTCCTTCCAGCTCTCTGTGTTGATGTCCAGAGCTTTCGTGTCGCGCTTACAAGCATTCCTTGTAGCGCAGCCCTGCACAGCCATGAGATCTTTTGCTGGAGGCAAGCTCGCTGTACAGGACGTCCGTAGATACACATCCATCTATCATTTGGCATAGCGCGCTCGAGGACCTGGGCGTTTGGCACTTTGTCGCTTATGTGATGCCGATGGGGGTCGGGTGCGGTGTGAGCCGGGAGGCGGCCGAAGGTGTTCGTTCTACCGGACTTGTCCTCGGCTACTGACATCAGAAAGTCAGACAAAGCTAAAACAAAACCCAGGACACAGTAATGAAGCAGCGGTTTAACAAGCTTCTCTTGTTGCTCGTAGCTCATTAATAAGAGCGGAGAGTTCCACTCTTCACGGCTGCTGGAGGAGAAGGACATGCAGTCGAACCAGAACGCGCAGTCGAAGAAGAAACATCGGAAATCAGGAACGCCGTCCAAAATGAGAGAAAAACTGCAGGCAAGTAGCTGAACAGTGTAGAGAGGAGGCTGAATAGATATCAGGTACATTATCCCTTATAAATAAATATCTTTTTCTGTGTGTGTGTGTGTGTGTGTGTGTGTGTGTGTGTGTGTGTACAAACACAGGTGGAGATGCCCGAGCCAAGCGACGATGGTTCTCTCAACTCCCAGGTGCAGAAGAACTTCATCTGCGAGCGCTGTTACGGCGCGTTCCGCAGTAGTTACCACCTCAAACGCCACATCCTCACTCACACAGGTGAGCACGTGTCACTTCCTGTTCAGGAGTAGCACCTCCTGCATCTGATCGTAAAATAATTGTTGGTTGTTGAGTTAAGAGGGCCAGTCAACAGCGAGGCTGAATATATATACGATTCTGGTTGGTCCAGATTTGTCGCTATGGTGATGTATTCTGGTAGGGCGTCGCCTTGAATTGTAACAGAGATGTACGGTGACTACTGAGGGCTATAATGAGAGTCAAGAAGGTGCTTTCATGAGCATGTGGTAAAAAAAAAGGTCCATGAGTACGAACAGTTCCGTGAATATTCAGACGTGTCTCAGGAGTAACGCGGTGTAGAGAGGGATGGAAACGACTTCCCGCAGTGAAAAAGTGGGGGGTTAACGGTGACGTTTGCATTTCGGACATCCTCTGATTCGCATGGCCACAATCACATCTGCCTCCAGTCTGACTCAGGTTTTCCAAAATGGAGAAATACCGGTCAAAAATTTTGGATCATCACCATTTAAATTTTATTCAATAATTAGGTGATTTATTGAAACTTGAGTACAGGGCGCTATGTAGTGGTTAGCACGTCCGCCGCACACCAAGAAGGTCCTGGGCTCAGCAAGCGCGTTCTGTGTGTTTCTTCCGGGTACTCCGGTTTCCTCCTATCATTCTAGACACACTTACACTAAATGAATGGTTGTGTGTGTTGTCCTGTGAAGGGCCGTTGAGCTGTTCAGGGTGTACCCCACTATTGACCAGTGTCGGCTGCTGTGTGTGTGTATAAATATGTACATTTGATTCTTATAACTTATAGGTGTGATATTTATCTCCATCAGAAGTAACACTGGACGTTAAGCTTGTGTGTGTGTGTGTGTGTGCGTGTGTAGGTGAGAAGCCGTTCGGATGCGACATGTGCGACATGCGGTTTATTCAGCGCTACCACCTGGAGCGGCACAAACGTGTTCACAGTGGAGAGAAGCCTTATCAGTGTGACCGCTGTCAGCAGGTTAGACACACACACACACACACACACACACACACAAAATGGTGGTGCTTTGATGTCTAGTAAAGCTAGTATCTCTCAGAGCGGAGAAGGCTGACAGAGTGAATTTAGGGTTTCGTCATGCTTCGTAAAACGTTGCGAAACAGTTCACTAACAGATTTTAGCGTCGTGAATAGTTTTTCTTGCAGCAAAGAAATTTTGAACACGTCAGGTGGTCGGTTCCAAAATTCGCATGACGTTCGCCTGGTATTTTACTTAGAGCTGGCGAAAGGTCCCAGACTATAGCAAAACATTGGCCAATAGTTGCTAATCATTGCAAACACTGTCGCTAACATTTTTTGCTGGCGGTCGTTAGTGTACGCCAGCTGCCGTTCGCAAAGCCTTCCGCAGTCATTTTTAAGAATGTTGATAAACGTCGCAAAACAGCAGGGGCGAAGCCTGATTTTTGTCAACTTTCGTCAGGAAAGTTGCGAATGCAAAATTTGCCACGTTCGTCCGCATTCACCGCTCCATCAGACACAGGCATAAGGGCGCAAAGTCTGAAGCTTAGTCTAAGCCAGGCTGCCCTTCTGTTTAAAATACATGCAGTTTAATGAAGATTAGCTTTTTTATTGATAATTTGTTAAAGCTTTCTATTAGGCGAAGTTTATTTCGCTTATGGAAGGAGTCTCCAGTGTCAGTGCTTTGTTACAGGCTGTAAGCTGGTCGAAAAAATAATTAAGCTTTCTATGCCATCAGTGTAACCCCCGTGTCGTCTGAGCCATCTGTGACCCTAATAATATGATCAAGCTGTTTGGCAAATGAGTGAGTGTTCATATTGGGGATTAATGGGCTTGGTGGAGGTTTGCGCTCTCAGAATGGCTGTTACTGGTTATATTTTTTTTCATAACTATTTGTATTCTGATGGAGACACACAACCCGAATGTGTAGTAGTGTAACTGACATGATTTAGAGTTTTAGATAACGCGTTACGTTACTGCAGTCGTCCTGTTCGAGATGTCCGTTTACGCTGGTACACCCTGTCTGACTTTCTCCTCTTGTTCTCGCAGAACTTCTCCAGAACAGACCGGCTGTTGCGGCACCGGCGCATGTGTGTCGTCGGAATCCCTAAAGAGGAGACGACGCCGTGCTGTGAGGGACGCTCCTTTACACAGGAACCTGCGCAGCAGCCATGGAGCCCCCTACAGGCTGCCAACAATAACAACAACAACAGTAGCAGCAGCAGCAACAGCAGCCGGCTTGCAGTGTGACGACTTGCGGACAATTTACTGCAGTTGACTGAACCGATGGGAAAAGACTCGGTCTCCCGTTTCACTCCATCTCGGGTCATATTCAGCTTTTTTTTTTTTTTTTTTTATAGCTGATATGACTTGACCGGGGTGGGATTATTTTTAGTATTTTTATATAGATGCTATCAGCCCCTGGGAGGGTTGGGGTAGTTTTTTTTATACTGCACAGGCAATAATGAGTCATTTAGAAGATCAAGGATTGGTTTAATCCTGTGTTACATTAGTAGTTACCTTAAATGGAGATTCGTGTTTATACGCAACAGTTTATCGTGTTATGAAGTCACGTGAGCGGCTCTTCAGCAATCGTCCCATGGCCTGTTGATTTCACCGCCATTCTTTTATAGCGTCAGGATAACCATATACATACATGACCTCGCGTTCATGCCAGCAAGAGAGCAAGAGACCAATTGCAGAGTCAAGACTCGTTTGATGAACAACTGGAGGGTCGTGAGAGGAATCCACAGTCTTGTTTAAACTAAATTTTATATACTTTTTTCATTTTAGGATTTTTGTACCCTTCGGAAACTCGCACATTTCCCTGTTCGTCTATTTCCGCCAAACACACCTGTTTTAAATGTCACGTCTTGTGGACAGAACTATTTCCTAGACCGTTATTGAGATTTAACCCAGCGTAGTTTCCCTGTTAATGCTAGTGTTTCAATTTAAAAGTCCCCTCATTCCACCTCCAGGTTAAAGCAAAAGGTGTTTAGCATACCAGCCATCTGAATTTTCTATATTATCAAATGTTTTTGAGTGCAAGGTCAGAGTTTATGGCTTGAGAGACAGAGTGACGACAACTGAGGAACGTTTTAAGTGAATTGGAGGTCATTGGTGGGTTTAAAGTTGCTGTACATGAAATGCGCGAAAACATTCAATTTGGCAACCCGGTAGATGGTTAAACAAGCTCTCTAATGGACATCTGGCTGTTTATTTAATGCACATATGGAATCAGTGAGTAAAAATTTTGGGTGTTCCATGTTTTGCACTGGCATAAAATCCATAATATCCACGTTGGGGCATTTTATATCCAATAGCCAACATTTGGGAGCCGCAGTGTTTATTATATCCAAATAGATACAGTACTTTTCAAAACCTAGTGGTTAGCACGTCTGCCTCTAAGCAAGAAGGTCCTGGGTTCGAGTCCCTGCCTCGGCGAGGGCGTTTCCTTGTGGAGTTTGCATGTTGTCTTCATGCTTGCGCAGGTTCCCTCCGGGAACTATGGTTTCCTCCGACAGCCCAAAGACATGCACATTAGACTAATTGGCTGTTCCAGATTTCCCCAAGGTGTAAATGTGAGTGTGGATAGTGTGAGTGTGTATTGACCCTGTGACGGTCTGGTGAGCTGTTCAGGATGTACCCCGTCCGTGCCCAGTGTTGGCCGAGATAAGCTCCAGCCTCCTCGCGACCCTAATAGGATTAAGAGATTCGGATTACGTGTGAAACCACGTTTGAAGTAGCCTTCGTGGCGGATTAGCGAAACAAGTTTTTGTTAGAGCAGGAATAGATGAAACCGCAGTTATGAGGGTTTCTTCCATTTTTGAGCATCGAACAATAAAGTAAAGATTGAGGAATGAAAGAAACGTCAGACCACGGAGCAGGAATCGTTCGAGTTAGTGGTTTGTGTTTGTCGCTCCAGGACAGGCCGCGGTACATAAAGCTTAGAAGATAATTAGTGGTTTGGCACTTGCTAGTGTTAACGTAGGTTAAAACACAACAACAGAATTTTTTCCCCCAATCAGTCAGTCCATCTTCTTTCATGACCATTTAAGAGTTTTAGGCTCTAAAAGGTTTCAGTTGTAGGAAATTTTCATTTAGCAGCATGTCACTGAAAATCATAGTCTTTCTTTTTTTCTTAGTTTTGAATGATGATTTTTATCAACGAAGAAATAAAATGCATCGTTGCAGTGTCTCCTATAGGGCTCGGACTGAGATTCACATTCTGGCATGTGACCCAGCATCACGAAATAAGTCTTAATGCACCAAAATTAATTGATTCACGCCCATATATAAATCCAGGGCACTCGCAGCAAGATGGTCTTGGGGTCGAGTCCTGGGCTCGGCGAGGGCATTTCTGTGTGTAGCTTGCATGTTTTCTCTGTGCTTGTATGGTTTTCCTCCGGGTACTCTGGTTTCATCCGACAGTCCTCAAGACTTGCACATATTGGGCTGATTGGCTGTTCCGAATTGCCCTTAGGTGTAAGAGTGAATGGTTGTGTGTGTGTTGGCCCTGCAATGGCCTGGTGAGCTGTTCAGGGTGTATCCTTTCCTCGCCCAGTGAGGGCTGAGACAGGCTTCATCCTCCCTCGACCCTATTAGGATTAAGGTGAGTGAGTGAGAGTGTATCTCAAACTGAATGATTTTATATACAAGATTTTCAAGAAAGTTCATTCATTTGCTGAACCGATGAATCCTACTAGGGTCTCAGGGAAGCCGCGCCTATCTCGGGGAACACCCTGAACAGCTCGCCAGTCCATCGCAGGGAAAACACATACAACCATTCACACTCACATCCACACCAGGGGCAATTTGGAACAGATGATTAGCCTGATGTTCATGTCTGTGGACTGTGGGAGGAAACCGGAGTACACGGAGAAAACCCCAAGCAAAACACAAGATGGGCACCAGCCTCCCCGTGACACTAATGAGGATTAAGCAGCTTAGAAAATGAATAAGTGAATGAAAAGGTCACTGATTTTGTGGTGATGGGTCACATTTGGTTGACGCCTTTATCCAGAGTGACTCAGAAAGAGTCCACTGTGATTCGGCTCCTCTACATGTTTATGTGCGTAGAACTGTTTTTACTCTCAAGTCCTGAAGCCTGAATAAAAGTGTGTGATTTTTTTCTCTTTCTTTTCTTTGTTTTTTTAATCCTGAAGCTTATTATTGAGTACAAGTTTCTAAACTCCAACACTGGAACAGACGGCCCAAGATATATAAAATAACGCTGTGTGTGTTTTTAGCATTTAGTCGTTTTTATATATGAACCAATAGATCTTTAGAAGGCCAGGTACTACCGGATTTAAACACTGAACTCAGCCTACATGCCGATCTCATGTGCTGAATATTATTAGGATTTTTATATATATATAATTTCTTTTTTTTTTTTCTTTTTTTTTGTGTAGTTATTGATGTAGTTCAGCTGCAGGTGTTTTAACTAGTAGCCATTTTTCTTTCTTTCTTTTTTTTTCTTTTTTTTTTTTAATGACAAGTAGATTTGCATGAAGTGCAGTTCCTCCACTGTTGTGTCTGTAAAAAAAAAAAAAAAAGGGAAGAAGAGAATGTATTTTTTCTACCCATTAATATTTTTTTTGTATTTTTGCCATTCGCAAAAAAAAAAAAAAAAAAACACGCACACTACAATCTTTCTTATCCTGCTAGGCACTGTGTAGTGAGTGGAAATTTAGGTTCTCAGAAAACAATAAATTAATTTCCTTTTCCAGAAATGTTTACCCTGTTTTGATCGTATTATTTCTTTAAGAGAGTCTAAAAAAAATTTTTTTCTTTACTGCATGTTTTAGTCCAGTCAACTCAATTGTTGTAGTGATTTTCTGTACCAGCAGGTGGCACCACACGCCTAATTCAAGTTCTCTCCAAAGTACTATCTGCAAATGTGTGACTTTTTAACCTCTAAAAAGGGTGCCGTGGTCCTGGGATGATTTGCTGCCCATTACTTCGGTTTATGACACATCCCTGCGACCTGGTGCAGTGGTTTCAGGAAGCATCTTCGAGGTCCACAGAAGGGTCATGAGGTCATTTTAAGGCTTTTTGAGCCAGAGGAGGGCGATTCGCTACTTAGTGAAGTCATGTCTACATTTCTGGCGATGCTGACGTTAATAAGCGTAGATTCTTGATACTAATCACTGAAGCAATTAAGTCGTTGGCTCAATTTAATGTCCTGTTGGAGCATCAACGTTGACGTTCAGTACAGATGGTAGTTAATGAGGTGTACAGTACGGACATGATGGCAGGAAAGCTGGATAAATGAATGTACTGTAATGAGTGGTCTGGCTTTGGGACTGCAGAGAGCTTTATGGATCCTTTCTCGTTCTGATTTACAGTGTGCATGGACGGGGAGCAATTACGGCAGTGTCTTCTTTATGATCAGTACAGTGATGGGACGGAAAGAACGGGGGGTTGGGAATGTTCCTACACACAACCCAACCGACCAATCATCTAATGCACAAGTGTCTGATGCACACCTCAGCACTGTACAGTTTAATGTAACCTTCTCCAAACCTGTTATCTTCTAATGTGTCCATCATAATGATGTGTCCTAACTAATAAGACGTATACAGCCTCTTAGAGCCGGTTTGATGGACTGAGTGGTCTATAACCAGCGATGGCCTGTTCTTCTACCGCGTAGCCCCTTTAGCTCAGCTCACTTCTTTATCGTCCGAGTGGGAGACTCGTCTTGCAGCTTGATAGGACACACGGGACAAAATAGAGGACAAAAAAAATCAAATCATCTCAAATCTTTTTAATGAACTGTGGGAGGAAACTGGAGTACTTGGAGGGAACCTGAGCAAGCACGAGGAGTACATGCAAACTCGACACAGAAGTGCCCGGGACTCGAACCCAGCACCTTCTTCGTGCTAAATTTTTCTTACATGGTTGTTTTTTGATAGGGCGGCTCAGTGGTGTGATGATTAGCATGTTCACCTCACAGCAAGAAGCTCCTCTGGGTTCGAGTCCCGGGCTCGGCGAATAAGGAATAAATGACCTCAGATTCAGACACTGTGCCTTCAATCGGTTTTTATTTGTGTATTTGGGTGAAAATTGTACAGTTTTCTAGTTTGTTTCTTGCGATTTGTTAGTGTTGTAATTAAACTATCTTTAATTTTCTAATGATTAGTTTAGACTAGAATCTGAAAAGTCTAAAAATTAGCTTCATGAAGCTAACCGAAAGTGGAAACATTTACCATGCTACGCAGTGAGGGATAACACTAACAAAAAAAATTATAATAAATAAAATAAAACAGCTTTAACGGCACCACTGACTGTTCTTTTAGTACAGACAGTACTTTGTACTTCCTCCTAATGAACACAAGCACTGGGCACAAATCTAGCCGTGCTAACTGCTTGCACGCGACCATCTGTCACTTTCTTTCCCGCCAACGCACGCTCGTGTTAATTATCGAAGGTGTTGCGCGCGCCAACTCTCCTCATTAAGATTTCACTCCCGCCCTCGCATGTCTCAGGACACAGCTGCACACCAAGTACTAACGCAGTCGGGCTCCAAAATGATGAAAATGAAATATTAATAAAGCGTCTGGTTGTTTCTTATGAAAGCTCCGAGCTCGGGGTTACAAGTAAGTCAGCGCCATTTTACAGCCATTTCGTATTCATATTGTAATTATCGGTGAATGTCTATGTCTACTAAACCTCCGCATTGCAGTAATTACACAAGAACGACAAAGATATTGCTTATGTTTCGTGAATTAAAACTTTCTTAACTAGCACCTAAATTAATCAAAGTCGTCCCGCCTGCTCCCAGGGCGGCGTCTGATTTCTTCATGGGCCAGAACACATACATTAAATTAAAACCGAACACTAAAATGACTCGATCGTGGGATCTGGTGCTTCTTGGGATTTGATTTTTTTTTTATGTCACTCAGCAAGAAGAATAAATACAGCGTAAGATTAATTAAGCTAGCCCCGAATTCTCTGAAGACCCGGATGAGTCCTGTCAACAACATGACACAGGACACCAGGGAATTCAAAACATATCCTGCAACCCACACGCAACCTTATCCAAACAATTCATACATATTCATGTCAAATAAACAACTAGAACGCTTCAGTTTGCATCTGCAGGCTTTTTCACCGACTGAGGCCTCACGCGATGTTAAAATAAATAAATAAATAATCGCTCTGAGATGATGAATGACAGCCTCATTCTGTCATTTTAAATTTCCTGTTCTCCTTGCGAGAAATATGATGGATTCAGCTAATATAAACGGGTCTTTGTGTTAACATAGCAAGACATTGAGGCCATGAAATGAAACGTATCTACATAAGCATTGAGAATTTCCTCGGCTGGATTAACGCCGCGTTCGCTCGGCCGATTGTTTACGTCATGCCCCTTTCACATCTTGAAAGCCTTTCTTGTTCAAGTCTTGTCCATCTGAATGTCTCGAGGTGCCTTTGGTCTCTCTGTGGTGGAAACCCGAAGCGTCAGGCTGACTCAAGCTGACCGACGTCTCATCGAAAAAGATTTATTTCGCTCATGAGCCATCCACATTCTCTGTGACAGGACAAACACCTCGGCGCCCTGCCAACAGCGTAAAAATCACTTTCCGAAAGAGGCATTTAGCCTCGACAGATACATTAACAGGCGGCGGCCCCGTGTCACCTCATCAATCTGCAGCTCGTTGGGGACCCGACGCATTCCCAGGGCCCCCACACAGATCGCTGCACCCAGGCACAGCTCGTCTTTCTCATGGGTTATGTCCCAAATCCAGCTCCAGTGCTTTCTACTAGGTCGTGACTTCTTGTGTACTTTGGGTTTCATTTCCAAGGCCTTGCAGAGGACCGCTTTAAGGACACCATGAAAAAGGTCAAGACATGGTGTTGTGTGTGGGTGTAATGTCTCAAACTTAGAGGGATCATAAACCTTTATGAGATTTATCAGTCGACACTGGAATGAAAACTCGTGTGAACAGGATGAGAACCGATCCAGTGCTGGTGCTACTGGGTCTAATGTTCCGCCATGTAACAAAGGAAGCATCAAATGTAGTACAAAAGTCCTGGAAAGCTCATAATAACTAAAACCGTACAGGGCGGCACAGTGGGGTAGTAGTAAGCATGTCTGCCTCAGAGCAAGAAGGTCCTGAGTTCAAGTTCCGGGCTTGACGAGGGCGTTGCTGTGTGGAGTTGTTACCGAGCTTGCATGGGTTTCCTCCGTGTACTCCGGTTTCCTCCCATGGTGCAAAGACATGCAGATTAGGCTAACTGGCTGTTCCAGATTGCTTCTAGGTGAGCATGCGGATGTTGTGTGTGTGTATTGGTGCCGCCTTGAGTCGGAGTCGGCTGAGATAGGCTCCAGCCTTCCCGCAACCCTAATAAGATTACGAGTTGTATTGTAATCAAATGTGTTAGGAAGGATTGTTATATTTATATATTATTATATATAAAACTGATTATTTGTGATTTCCACCGCTGTAACCCATTTCGTGTGTTTATGACTCTCCGAATGCTTCTGATTGTCGGATACAAACAGCAGTGCAGTTTTCCTCCGAACATGTATGTCTTTCCAGGAATAAAGTAATGAATATTACATTACTTGCTCGCCTAATTACTTTTGTTCTAAATTAAACACCATCCAAATTATGCACTGGGTGTTTGGCCTAAAATTGGGTGTGTGTCATGGGTTTAACAATATTATTAACCCAAGAATGATTTCAGGTCCCAAATTGTGAGCTGCTTATAGGGTTGTTTTTCCTGGGACGGAGCTGAACGCTAATGAAACTAATTAAAGCAGCAACAATTTAGGCCTCCCCAACCCTCTATAAGCACCTGGTGAGCAACAAATGTGCTCTTCGGATCACAGATTGTTTTCCACAAAGCCTGATTTGTTTGGAAGAATGTAGCGTAGCGCGAAAGTGAATACGCAATCTACCGCCGACGGTGAGAGATGCAGGGGCAGGGAGGTTCATGCGGTGACCTGGTTCCTGATGCGTGTGTGTCTCTAGATGCTGTACAGTTATTGTTTTGGCAAAGGGGAAAGGGCCTGGTATGACTTCTCTGCTACTCCGTCTCTGTGACTCTCACGAACAGCAATTTTCCACATAAGCAGGCCAAGAGGAGAGCGAGCAGAACATAGCGTGTGAATCCTCGGGCCTTGATGAAGAGCAGCAGCCTTGCTGTTTAGCCTGAGTGGTTTTGATGGGTCACGGCTGTGACAAGAGTTCACACAGGTTGCCAATGAGACCTTGAGTGATGTGCTGTCAGCCCTGTTCGCCGATGGACAGATAAGAGCTGGGAGCAGGTTGGATCCACCAGGGCCCACATGGACCCTAGGCCAAAGTGACTTTGGCAGTTTGCCTCTGCCGATCACCTCGAAGATACATTGATTTATACGTGGCTGTTTGGATTGCTTTGAAAAGATATGAGGCATATGTTAGGGGCAGTGCAAGGGCAAGAGGGATAAACAGCGCTTCTGGATCCGTGTTCATAAAAAAATAAAAAGTATCTCCCGGTAGGGGAACTAATCTAGGGATCAGGT
Source organism: Neosilurus hyrtlii (assembly GCA_028564935.1). Taxonomy (NCBI): domain Eukaryota; kingdom Metazoa; phylum Chordata; class Actinopteri; order Siluriformes; family Plotosidae; genus Neosilurus; species Neosilurus hyrtlii. Next base: position 16,935,335 of record JAOUQZ010000017.1, read on the forward strand.
CCTTCCTCAGGTTTATCTGTGATCTGAGACACATAAATAGCTCGCAGATCAACGCAGCTTCTCAAGTGCTTTATGAATTCCAGGCCTGATGTATTTTGAAGATATGTTCTCTTAATTTAAGGCCTGGGGCGGGGAAGGGGCGGGGCATTGGGGATGGTCCACACATCATGGCATGATATCTACTGAGCATCTAAGTGCTGATGATAAACAGAACTCAAGAAGGTCTGTGTTTTGCTTAATTTTCCAAGATTCTGTTTAAAACAGTCATATTTCAACACACACACACACACACGCACACACATTCTTGTACTTTCTTGTGGGGACATTCACTGATTGTAATGCATTCCCAGGCACCTTACCCTAACCTAATTGCCTAACCCCACAAAGAGAGAGAGAGAGAGAGAGAGAGAGAGAGAGGGAGAGAGTGATAGGAAGATATAGTGAAGATTTATGAGACAGTCAACTAATTGTGTGCTGCCATTTGTCTTAAAGAAACGTCACCTGATCTCCACTCAAGCGGTTCAAAATAATCCAACCACAAGACAGAGAGGAGAGAAACTGAACACAGCAACATTCATACAGTAACAGGACATGTTTCTACACACGGTTATAAATCTAGTTTAGGTGCTTTAGGTATTAGAAATGAGGGACAGTTGAACATAATGATACTGAAAGCTGTAGGGTGGAGTTTGAGTGTGGAGTGTTTTCTAATCAGCTTCATGTCATACCTCAAGACTGTTGGGGGGGGGGGGGGGGGGTGGGTGTAATCAAAGCAGCATAGTATTAATCACAGCCCCGCACAAACACAGTTATACTGAACGCAAGTTCATTTTTAATACCATTAATTACCACTGAGTGTTTTTCCCCCTTTTTCTATATAAATTTCCTAATTTTTGCTGTCATGGCTCTGTTAGTCTCTGTAACGACCACGTCAAAAGTACAATAAACACATGCATCACTTCATTTTAATACTCTACACAACTCTACACTTTATTATGTAGGTATGGGTTTTTGTTTGCGTTGTTCTTCTGCTTGTACTATTTGAATTATCTTGCCTTTATTATTTTATTTTATAGATTTTGTGTTGTATTGCACAGTCTATAGTCTCACACTCTCAGTAACAGGTATAGTGCAGAAGAAAAACCTTGAGAAAAGCAGTACAGAGCTGAAACCATGGACATCGGCCCGGAGAATTTCTATTTAACTGCTTTAACTTCCATTATCAGGTATTATTATTATTATTATTATTATTGTTATTATTATTATTATTATTAATAATATTATTATTATTATTATTATTGTTATTATTATTATTATTATTGTTACTATTATTATTATTATTATTATTATTGTTGTTACTTTTATTATTATTATTGTTGTTGTTATGTTGTTGTTACTATTATTATTATTATTATTATTACTTGTTTGTTTTTGCTGTAATTATTATTGTTACTATCATCATCATCATTATTATTATTATTATCATTATTATTATTATTATTATTATTATTATTATTATTATTATTATCATTATTATTAT
>JAOUQZ010000017.1:16937344-16960536 GCA_028564935.1 Neosilurus hyrtlii
CCCCCCCCCCCCCCCCCGCCTCTCTCATGAGATCAGGAATGTAGTGCACGCCCTGCACCTTCCCTCAGGGAGAAGGCTTTTTAACGATTGAAACCTGACACCATTTCTGCGTCCCATAAGCAACTGCGCTGTAACTCACATCAAAGGCACCCGGCGTCAAATCGCAGCACAGCTGTAAATTCACCTGTCACTCGCCGACCAATCAGGCCGCAGCATTAAATCAGCCCTGTCACGCTGGCGGCCAATAGCAGAGCGACGGCGGTAAATCTGTCAGGCCAGGGTCTGTTAACGGGCACCGTGGTGCAGACGGGGGAATCCGCAGGGAGGTGGGGTAGCAGGAGTGCAGGAGAGATGGGGGATGGGGGAAAGAGAAAGATGGAGGAAGGTAGAAGGACAGAAAGAGGATGTGAGGTGTGCCACCAAAGCGCCGTCTTCCTTTTTCCCTGCGTTGCATTTAAATCAAAAGAAAACCAGAGTCAGTACTGAAGAAAAGCGTGAACATGGGAAAGGGAGCACATGTAGGCCCCGGGGCCGCATTCGGAATAAATAGCACCCTGTAAAAAAGGGGGGGATCATAAAGCTTTATTGCTACCACTGCTATCTGGTGTCGTGTGTCTGCCATTATGGGAACGTCTCGCATTAGACTTTCATCACTAAATTTGATCTGCATTCAGAACCGGGATATCGAGTAACTCACTAAGCTACTTGTTGCAAGAGCTATTAATTCGATAGGAGTAGGAATGCTACGATAATTCCCAATCTTTATTACCCATAAGGTCGTGGGCCAACAATCCGCTGTGTAAACCCTTGAAACCAATCTCTACCCCAAACTGCATGCTCACACGCTCCAAGCAAACGTACCCGAGTGGCAACCAGATGTTCTCACGCATACACTGATGACTGTGGTGTGTCCACGGAGCTCAGCAGGACAGTCTGTAGGATCTGAAGAGATCTCTGTTTCGTCTTAAATCATACAGCGCTTTTAAAAACATAGGAAGGCTTCATTCAGTTGTAGTTTGGAGCTGGACTTTGCACCGCCGCCTGGTTTCGGTAGGGACCTACTGCCAAAGCTGGTGACTAATAGCACAGGCGATTCGTAAAATTGAAATATCCAAACACCCATTTGGACGTGTGCACCAGCCAAGCTGATGGATGTGGCTTACATTAGTTTTGGATTTGTGTGCTTTTCCCCCCGCCAAAAAAGCCCATTCTGTACATTTTTATGCTGAAATCTAGCCTGAGGAATAAACAAAATGTGTTGTATAGAAACACTGTAGAAGGAAATAGTGGCAATTTTGCTGTTGAGACATTTTAGGGAAAATAGAAAAAGACACTATACAGGGCGACCCAGAAAAACCTCCCACCTTTCAAAGGTAAATAAAAAAACATTGGTTAAAGATAATCAAATTGTTATTTATGCGCATGAAATGTCATTCCATATAGTTTTTATTCATCAATACTTACACATGTAAAATAATAATATATATTTTTTATTTACCTTTGAAATGTGGGAGGTTTTTGTGGGTCATTTTTTTTTGGGGGGGGGGCACCCTGTAAAGTATTACATCCGACACTTCTGAACGTTTTAATCCACAAAAAAGTCTTCTATTGATTTTAATTGCCGCTGGTATCAAAATGAAATAAAAACCAAGGCCGGTGTGTAGAAAGCGAAATGGCTTTGTGAGTTATAGCTGATGCAGAGAAAAGCAGCAGCACTGCTTGTTGTTTTTGGTCTCCTCAGCCTCCGAGCTGAAATGATTTTTTTTATTCGATACGAATCCGTGAATGGGCCCAGTGCGGGCGTGTGCTGCTGTAAAGCATGTCAGGTTGTGCAAGGGCCAAGCATGCATGTGTGTGTGTGTGTGAGAGAGAATGTACACTTCTTGTACAATTTTTGTGGGGACATTTAGTGACATAACACATTCCTAGGCCCCTTACCTTAACCATGCCCAGATTAAATCGAATTCTAACCTGAACAGTGAAACCAAGTCTTAACCCTCAAGCAGCCCTTTGAAGAAGGGAGGACCATCCAAAATGTCCTCACATTGTTAGTCAAAATGCTCATCAATATGTAGCAAGAACTAATGCCAAAGTGTGTGTGTGTGTGTGTGTGTGTGTGTGTGTGTGTGTGTGTGTGTGTGTGTGCGCTTGCTTGTTCTTGCTACATATTAAGGACTAGACCACATTTCTAACCAACAGAGTGAGGAAAATTTTTGGAAAGTGAGGACATTTTGGCTGGTCCTCGCTTTTCCAAAGGATTGTTTGGGGGTTCAGACTTGGTTTTAAGGTTCAGGTTAGAATAAGGTTTAGGTTGGGGTTCGGCTAAAATCAGGATTTATTATTAAAGTTAGGGTCCTGGGAATGCATCGTGTCAGTAAATGTCCCCATAAAGACGGAAGTACAGGATAGTGTGTGTGTTTGTGTGGCTCAGCAGTGGGAGCAGAGAAACAGCCTCTGGCATCTTCTCTCATTCAGACCTTGTGCTTGACTTCCCTTTCGATCCGGGCCGCTCCCGATTCCCGCCTCTGCTGTTTCCTTACACTACATTGGCGTTGAGTAAAAGCGGGATGTAATCAGATGCTATTTACCGTAGGGATGTGTTTGCGCAGCAGCTTCACCCACACAATGTTTTTTCGAGAGTGTGAAGGCTGATCCATGGCGGTCTCTCGTACAGCTCCACCATTAAGGCCCTGGATGTGAATCAGGTTCGGACTTATTGGCAGAAATACCTAAACACTCCTTTAAGCATGTTCGTAATTGTAATCTATGGACCATTACTCATTTCTGTAGCCAGTGGAAACACAACGCGGGCAAACACACGTGCTCCATGCATCTATCAATTCCGGACCACGTGTGCTTGACAACTTTATGGCGTGTTATGTATAATGTGTCAAGCTGCTGGGTTTTATTCTATTATGCCCATTACTATATAATTGATCTAAATAGGCGTTCTGGCTTTTTTATGAGTGCGCCACTGGAATTCGGAGACGAATGTGAGATGCTGAACGCCTGCAGGTGTAACCAGGTGGTACAACCAACCAATGTCAGCCAGGAGTTTACCTTCTACCCAAACTGGTGAAAATTTGTGGAAAATCAGTGCTTATAGTTTCGAAGGTTGTGGGGAGAAGTTGGTGTTAATTTGAATTTGAAGACCATGCTGGGACTGGCTTTAAAATTTGAATAAACCTCAAATAAACCCAGCGAGCGGTCTGGTACTTACTCCTATGCAAATCATCCTGACATAATGAACCACATCCACTTCAGGGTGATTCGAATCATTATAGCGGCCTGTTTTTTTTAACCAAATCATTAAAATATGAGCCAATATAATGATTTCATTAGAGGACTGCACACACCTCCTTAGTGTGCGTTCCTTTTATTCCGTCTAACCGTAACAATCGGGGAACGACTCTAGTACATCATGGAACCACAGACGATGATTAACAGTTTATAACAACACCTTTATGTTAATACACCTCTATTATTTAATATGATCATTTCCGTAGTAAAAACCACAGTCGACAGTGTAAAGCTATTAGAACAATCGATTTAAGGGGAAATACCTTATTAGTAATATGGTGATTTACCATTTAATTTATAGGATTCCTTTCACTAGGGAATATCCGACGTGTTTTATCTTCCATTATCAGTTCACTTTGGATAAATTTAAAGGTTTCCTGGTGAAATAATGACTCATGTGCTTAGTCACCTGTTTTACATCTTGTTCTGGTTCCACGTCTGTTTACAATCGCAATAAATTAGACTGGAGGAACAATCTCGCATATATGATATAACTTGGCAGTGTAGCACTCACAGAATTCATAGAAAGTGAAAAAGTCCAAGATTATAAATAGAAAAAGGGATACTATTTAAACAGAAATCCCATTCCATCTTTCTTCAATACACCTGGGAAGTGATTGGGCCTCTTTAACGTCTGTGGAAGGAGTCTCCAGTGTCAGTGCTTTAATAACGGGAACTGTCTTAATTCCTGAAGGTAAATATTACTCACTCACTCATGTGCCAAGCTTCTTAATCTTACTAGGGTTGCGCAAGGGATGGAGCCTATGTCAGCCGGCGCTGGGCGCAGGTAGGGTACACCCTGAACAGCTCGCCAGACCATTACAGGGCCAACACACACACACACAGAACCACTCACAGACACACCTAAGGGCAATTTGGAACAGCCAGTTAGACTAATGTGCATGTCTTTGGACTGTAGGAGGAAACCAGAGTAACCGGAGGGAACCCATGCCCACGCAAGCACGGGGAGAACTCCACACAGAAACACCCTCGCCGCGCATGGATTTCGAAGCCAGAACCTTCTTGATGTAAGCTGGACGTGTTGACCAGTGCATCGTGGTGCAGTTTTAAATTATTATTAATAAATAAACATGTTGGATGATGTCGGGCTCCACTCCAGCACATCATGGTTGATTCTCTTTCTTGGCTGCTTTCTCACTATCCATGTTTTCTTTTTTTCTTTCAACACACAAAAATATTGCGTCACAGCAATCGTTAAAACCCAAAAGCTATACGACGGTCAGCAGTGAAGTTTTTATGTCCACCCAATACTCCAGACTTGGCCTCGGCGTCTTGCTCATATCTGCAGCAGCGGCTCGCTCCTCTGCAGCAGTAAATCACCTCGCTCTGAAGGAGCTACTCCAGTTAATCGCTGGAGGAAATTCAGTGCTGAAGGCTCCATCCTGTTTGAAATAAAGCTCCATTTCCTCTGCAGAATGCTTTCGGAACCTCAGCACCCCCCCACTTCCCCCCAGCCAGTAGAAAATGTTCTGCACCTCTTTCAGATGAACACCAGGTGAGTATTAAAGCAGGATGAGGGCCAGAATGGAGACGTCATGCTCCAACCTAAAGGTTTTCTCTCTGACAAATAATCCGTTAAAGAGCTGTTTCAGGATCAGCCTGAACGTCATCAGGTTAGAAGAGCAGGAGGAGTGAAAGGTGTGAGATGATCTGAGGACAGATCAAAAGATCCTCCTCGTGTGCATGAAAGCAGGGAGTTAATGGGGTCGAGTATATCAGCATGAGTGGTCTTATGTCACCTCTGATCCCCAGGTATACATCATCCCTCCATCTCCATAACACTCTGCTCGTCTTTGGATTTACTCCAGGGACGTTGCATAAAAGGGGGGCGGGGCCTGGATTTGCTCAACTTTCACAGCTGGTGTTCTGGGACACTGAATATATACTAGATATGATACTGTGAAGATCTCGACGTGGAAGGAACACATTAAAAGGCTGAAAAGTGTTTTTTTAGTCATATTAAACGTTATATCGAGTAGTGCTCAGCACATTCGCCTCACAGCAAGAAGGTCCTGGGTTAGATTCCCGAGCTTTCTGTGTGAAGTTTGCATGTTCTCCCCGTGCTTGCCTGGGTTTCCTCCGGGTACTCCGGTTTCCTCCCAAGCTCCAAAAATATGTACAGTAGGCAAATTGGCTGTTCCAGATTCCTTCTTGGTGTGAGTGTGAATGTTGGTGAGTGTAAGCCCTGCGATGGCCTGGTGAGCTGTCCAGGGTGTACCCCGCCCTCGCCCAGAGTCGGCTGAGATGGATGTCAGCCTCCCCGCGACCCTAATTAGGAATGAGCGGCGTAGAAAATGAATAAATTAATGGATGAAAACCAAATAATACTGGAGTAGTAATAATAAAAGATGATAATTTAAGACACTTTTAAGTTGCAATTTTTAAAATTCTTAAATCTAATAAATCTATTTATTTTCTTTACTTTTATTTATTTGTTTATTTTTAATGTTCAGCAATTATTTTAAAAAAACATCCTTTAACACTCATGAGCCTAGCTCAACTGACCCTGGGTGAAGGCGGGGTACACCCTGAACAGCTCACCAGACTATCACAGGACAACCATTCACATATAGGGGCAATCTGGACCAGCCAATTACCCTACTGAGCATGTCTTTGGACTGTAGGAGGAAACCAGAGTACCCGGAGGAAACCCACACGAGCATGGGGAGAACACACAGAAACGCCCTCGCCGAGCCCGGGACTCGAACCCGCGACCTTCGTGATGTGAGGTGGTCTTGCTGATCACTACCCCACCGTGCCGCCCTGATTCTCCAACGCAATAAGCAAATGTGTTAACAAGAACCAAGATATTTCATTTCTGGTCATTTTTACTAGAACCAGACAGATTTATTTAAATGATATTTAATTTAATATCTAAAGTCTGCAGCTGGGTGAAAATAAAACCAGTGAAGCAAGATGTGCCTCTGACTTTTCACCAGCAGATGGAGCTCTAAGCCAGCTCTTGTGTAAGGAGTGTTTCCTGTTTAGAATGTCAAACTCAGCAAGAAGGTTGTGGGTTCGATTCCCTCTGCATGTTCTCCCTGTACTTCCTCCACGTACTCCGGTTTCCTCCTACAGTCCAAAGACATGCACATTAGGCTACCTGGCTGTTCCAAATTGTCCCTAGGTGTGAGTGTGAATGGTTGTGTGTTGCCCTGCGATGGTCTGGCGAGCTGTTCAGGTTGTACCCCGCCTTCGCCCAGCGTCAGCTGAGATAGGCTCCGGCCTCCCTGCGACCCTGATAGGAGTAAACGGTTCAGCAAATAAATGATAAAAATAAATTAGGCCAAACAAGCGGAGCCCTGATGATCAGACAAGTCATTTTTATTTCAATCGTAACATGGACATGAAAAACAGCAGAAAGGTTTTAATCAGTGGAATGTATTTATATTGAATCACATTTGTCCATACAGTCTTGTGGTATTTATTTACTCTCTCTCTCTCATACACACACACACTCTCTCTCACACACAGAAAACAGCTTGAGAATGAAATAATAAGAAGGTTGAATTGATTTACATGCATGCTGTGTCTGCATCAGTTTACAGAAGTCCTCAAAACGGAACCAAAGGAATAAACTTGATGCCGTCGGTTGTTCAGTCTTCACTTAAAATGAGTGTTTGGGGTTTTTTTTGTCCTTTAGAGAACTGACAATACCACTGCACAGAAAAACCTCAGAGAGAAATCAAAGGAAATGGAAAAGGCAACAGTGATGAGAGGGGTGATGACGACGAGTACGCTGTAGTCTCTGCGGACGAGAAGGAGCGCTGAGGTCTATCGTAGAAGAGACCATTTGATCTGCTCTTTGGCCGACTGCAGCACCTAGAGGAGGAAAATTGAATCATTAAAAATAAATAAATAATACGATTAAAAAAAACATCTAATCATCAATGACCAGGAAAAAAAACACATACATAAAATCACACACACACGAGTGTGATTTATGTTGGGTGATGCTGCAGACCTGCTCATACTATCTACCTAACTGTATATGTGTGTGTATATGTGTGTGTGTGTGTGTGTACACTGTATATGTCTGTGTATATGTCTGTATGTTTGTGTGCATGTATATGTCTGTATGTGTACGTGTGTGTGTATGTACGTACTGTATATGTCTGTGTATGTCTTTGTGTATGTGTGTATGTGTTTGTATGCATGTAAATGTCTGTACGTGTGTGTGCGCATGTGTATGTATGTGTGTTCATGTTTGTGTGCATGTATGTGTCTGTACATATGTGAATGCGTGTGTTTGTGTGCGTTTATAGTTTGTGTAATCACTTGGCTAATAGAGCTTAATGAAGTTGTAAAGATGAAATAAAAACATTTATCCATTAAACTCAAACAGCAGCTTGAAAACTTGAACATCTACTAAAGTAACGAGGTGGGGAAAGGGGGCGGTGCTTTCTGGGGCTGTCAGTTAATAAAGGAGACTGTTCTGATTGGCAGATCGTCTGGTTTTACACCATTCTACATTACTTCTGAGTGAGAACTCGGAGCGGTGTAATCCGACCTGCTGCATAATTATTCTGAGTCCTGAATTAGCGTGGATGCTGACATAAGCTCAAAAGTGCCAGGTTCCACTTCGTCCTCTAATAATCACCACATTATCCGGCTCCTAATTGCTTCTCCAAGGACGTTAAGTATATCTTTTGTAAGTGCAGAGGCACGGATTTAAATCAGTAAATCATCATTAGCGTGAGAAGTGCGTTACACTGTCATCAATAAACCCAGAGCGCTCAGGCGTTCCTCCGTAGCGCCAGACTGAAATTACTCACTGATTCTTAACACTACTGATTCGATATAGTGCTATAAAAGCACTCGTTTATATTTACAGCATCATATCTCCATGTGTGTCGTTAACACCTTTTTATGCCGCCTCCGACCAAAACCCAACACGCTAAGCACTTGCTAACTATAGCGCTCCCATTAAACACAAAGCCCGTACGACACATACTCCAGAAGGCAGACGGTGTCTTAAGCTCGCCCACGCCGGACGGAAGTGAAACCTGACGCCTGAGTAATGCGTGCGCAGGGAAATATCTGGGAATTAATTCATCATTTTAATTTGAGGAAAGCCGAGGCATAGCGTAACCATAAAGCAGAAGGATGAGGAGCGGCATTAATCAGCCAGCGCGTGAGGGATGCAGGCGGTCTGTCACGGGGCTCTTAAATGAGACCATTAATCAGGCGACGGGAAGCCGCCGCTGCCAGACAGCCGCCAATAATTAGCCATCATGCTTTACATCTGGCAGAAGTGGGAGGAGCTTGCACGCTCCGAAACCTCAGAGCGGCTAAACGGACCACCGCAGACTGATGTTATAAATGGCACGCGCGGAGGAGAGGTTCAGAGCCATAGCAAATAACAGTTAGTCTTGGTTACAACGAGACAGGGGGGGGATGCAGCAAGACAGAGAGATAGTGAAGGAACAAGCGAGAGAGAGTGAGGGAGTGAGGGAGACAGATAGTGAGTGAATGTGAGACCAAAAGAGAGATAGTGAGGGGATGAGTGAGAGAGAAAGCGAGAGCAAGACAGAGAAAGCGAGGGGGTGAGCGAGAAAGTCTGAGCGAGCAAATAAGACAGCAGGTGAGCGAGAGATGGCAGGTGAAAAAGAGAGAGCCACCGAGAAAGAATAAGCAAGAGACAGAGAATGCGAGTGAGCAAGAGAGTACAAGTGAGAGCAAGAGTGAGTGAGCGAGAAAGAGAAAGAGCGAGAGAGTAGAGGAACAAGACGGACAGAGCGTGAGCGAGCGAGAGAGTAACAGCAAGAGAAAGAGAGAGAACGCGAGGGAGTGAGAGAGCAACAGCAAGAGAGAGGGCGTGTGAGAGAGCGAGTAAGAACAAGTGAGGGAGACAGAAAGCGAGTGAGCGAGAGAGAAAGAGCGAGAGAGAAAGAAAATTAGAACGAGAGAGAAGAAGTAAGTGAGCGAATGACAGAGTAACAAGAGAAAGCGAGTAAGCGAGAGAGTAAGAGCGAAAGGGAGCAAGAGAGAGTGAGTGAGCGAGCGAGAAAGTAACGAGAGAGAGAAAACGTGAAGGACTGAGAGAGAAACAGAGAGATACGGTGCGAGTGAGCGAGAGCGTATGAGAGAGAGGAAGTGAGAGAGTAAGAACAAGAGAGGGAGAGAGAAAGCGAGTGAGTGCAAGAGTAAGAGCGAGAGAGAACAAAAGAGCGAGAGAGTGAGCAAGCAAGAACGAATAAGAACGAGAGAGAGAGATGGGAGGGAGAGAAAGAAAATAAGAACAAGAGAGAAAGGAAGTAAGTGAGCGAAAGCAACAGTAAGAGAGAATGCGAGTGAGTGAGCGCGAGAGAGTAAGAATGAGAGAGAGAGAGAGAGTGAGTGAGCGACAGAGTAAGAACAGGAGCGAAAGAGTACGAGAGAGAAAGAAAGCGAGTGAGCGAGAGAGCAACAGCAAGAGAGAGAGAGAGAGAAAGCGTCTCTTTACCTGAGTGACCGTCTGTTCGGTCAGAGGCACGTCATCACCCTGGAGGGGAAGAGAGAAATAAAAATGAGTGATGGAGTTCAGCATCCTTCCTCCATTCTTCACTTCCACTACGTTGATTCTACTCTTCATCACGGCGTAGGATTTAAAACGCCGCGCTGCTCTTCTCGGGGTTTTACTCTGTATATGAAGCCCGTTACTGTGCCGATGTGAGTTATTGTACACAGGAACTCAGTCCTCAGTGTTTGGACGTGTGATGGTGTAAAGAGGTCGACTATAAAGCTCACCCTCAGGGCCACTCTGTGTACAACCTGCTGGGGGTCACTCTCCAGAATAACACTGTGAGGGGGAAATATCAAACACATCACGTTACAGCACTCCCAGAGAAGAGCGGTGACAAAAACAACCATAACACCACGTGTCTGGAAGTAATAACATACTATTATATTATCTATGCAATTTATACTGCTTAACGTAAAGTACTGTTATACCGGTAATAACATATCTACTAACACAAAACAAAACACTTCCCTAAATCTTCATTTTTCCGAGATGCATTGTTTACACACAGTAATGTACAAAGTCCTACGCACATGACGTCAACGTAAGGAGAAGTCACTGCAGTTGAGCAGCAGAGTTCAAGAAATACACCCCCACCCCCGAAATCAAAAATGAGAACAAGTTGTTGCACGACTGACTATACAAATACATACAAGATTTTAAGGCTAAAGAAAAGTGAAGGAAATGAAGGAAGTCGTTTTATATTTAGGCCTGACTGCAGCCTTCACAAATTGCCAGCAATGTGGTTTTTTTTGGTTTTGTTTGTTTTTTGTTTTTTTTTAAAGGCCTGTATGTTATTCACTCCTTTTATTCTTATCAAAAGAAATGTTTTTAGATAATAAGCTACTATATTTTATGTCAAGCTTTACAAATGTTTATAAATGATTGTTGGTTAGTATAAAAATAAAGCAATTTTTTCTAATTTAATGTAAGTTGATAAACAGTAAAATAATTGGCTAAATTTTCCTCATTCTTCTTTTGTGCCAAAAAATATTGTTGGGAAAATAAATTGCGAACAAAAAATCGTGAGTCGAATCAAATCATGAATTGGGTGATTTGTTACACGCGAACATATCAACACTTCCATGATTTTTATTTTTAAACGTTTACGATAAAGCTACTACTATATAGTTAGTAATATAAAATACTTCGATGGTATTTACTAAGAAAGTATGACGATACTATTTGTTTACCACAGTTGCTAAAATAAAAGCACGTTTATAAAACAATTGCTTCAATATACTTTTTAAAAAATATAGTTAATAATAATAAAGCTGGTATTATTCTTACTTCTGTCAAATTTTGCTTTTGTCTTTTTTTTTGTGGCTACACACACATATTTTAAGAACTACTTGACATATCACCGTCAAATTTTTAGGATAGCAACTTGGGAATAAACAGTGAATGACATTTATTAAAAAAAGGTTAATTGTAGGTCAAGGTCATCAAAAGGGCCACCAATTGATTATAATGGCTAGATAGTGGCTGTGCAATTACCCCCATTGGGGGAGGTTAATTTTTATATATGTTTTAAAAAATGTTTATAAAATAAATGCAGGGTGGGTGGCAATGACTTTAATGTGGGTACATGTCATTAAAAAAATATAAACAAATTTCCACTATAATACTACTACTAATCCTACTACTACTAGTAATAATAGTAATTCCTTTTACCTAAAGGTGGGTAGGAAAAAAAACAAGTTATCACTGTAAATAATTATGTTTATTTTAATGCCAAAAATGTAGTTCTATGAACTGACGATGTAATAGTATTTGCGAAGAGTGCGTTGTTGTTTCTTTTAAATTTTATTCTTTTTATTTTACTTTATTGAGCACATAAGCTACACTACTCCGCATTTCTATTACAATCTCATCAATGGTGCATTTTCAATAAAAGTTCCAACAATTTGAAATGTGCAAAGAGCGCAAGCACCTACCCTCCGTCTACAATCTCATCCACGGCTAAGAAAAGGCCTTCCATGTTTTCAAGTAACGCTCTTTTCTCCACATTTTTCCTAAAAACATCAGGAAAAAAGAAAGAAAAGCATTAAACACAAGCAAGGTGAGGACAACGTAATAAAAGGTACCGAGAGCAGCTCGAAATCATCATCTCTTACCTCAGCATTTGACTGAGAGAGTCAAACAGACAGTTCAACACCGACATGAGCATTAACTGTGCAGAAATAAATCCGGTTAAACGCATGAAGACACTGGATTAACACGTCACAGCACGAGAGAGCGTCAGCTTTCAGAATGTACCTCGTTTTCATGTGAACTGCCGATGACGTAGAAATACAGATCGATGTTGCTCTTGTAAACGACAGTGAGGCCTTCGAGCAGAGCGATCTCACCTGGAAAAGATCAGGACAGCATTACAGGAAGAACTGAAGCACCGAGGAGGAGGAATTCACTTATGATGATTTTTTTTTTTAAATGTATCTCTTACTATCCGTTCTGTGCGTCTTGTTGAAAATGTTCTTCTCAAAGGCTTTCTGCTCTTTAACAGTAGGGTACGTGTCGTCATAATACTGGAGGAAAGAAATTACAAATAATTATCCACTGAGCCCGAGGTGAATAACTGTGATAGTATATACTACATGGAAACAGAAGAAAAACAAACTAAAACGACATTCTTCTGTTTATTTTTATATTTTTAAAGCACAACAGTGGTCATACATGCTATATTATGACATCTTTTAAAGCTCGTTCAAAGCTTTTTTTTATCTTGAAAAATGCGAAGGCCGTTCAGCCTAGCTTTCTTTGAATTTTTGGGATGGCATTTTGTAGTATTTGTAGGTTTTTGGAACCAGTCACCGTGGCAAGCTGTGAGTTTTTGTCCATTATCCTGAGATAGCAAACCAATCAGATTGCACCACTCTAAATCAGATTAATAGACAACTTCCAAATAGCTCCAAAATGATGCTACACATAGATGAGATTAGACTCAGATTCTCCACCACTAATATCTTTAATGAGTATATACTACATGAGATGGCGCACACACTTTTTGTCATCATTATCACACTTTAAAACCATAAGATCTGAGGGCAGCTGTAGCCTAATGGTTAGCAACGCGGCTTTGGGACCAAAAGGTTGCTGGTTCCATTCCCGAACAAGCAGGAATAATGTGTGGAGGTGGGGGAGTGAGCTGCACCTTCCCTTCCTCCACCTTCATGGCTGAAGTGCCACTGAGCAAGGCGCCTACCCCCCAACTGCTCTCAGGGCGTCACAGTGTGTGTGGCAGCCCTGTTCAGTGATATCCACCTCACCAATGGCAAATAATGGATGAAATGTGCACCAGAGGAAAAAGTGTTGTACTCCTATCATGTCATTTAAATGAATACGAAAACATGTGGGGTCCAAAATCATGAACAGGATTCTGGCGGGAAAAGATGCGATGCAACAAAAAGTACCACACTGAAAAACAAACCCTTTGACCTCATCAATGAAAGACAACCAGGAGAAAGAGATTGCTTAATAAATTATTAGAGCTGACTCAGAAGTGAACGCTCTGTGACTCTCGTTGTAGTCGCGTCACAGTGAAATGTTGAAATTGTAGAAACACAGCCCTCAGGGTCATATCTGCAATTACAAAGAGTCAGTTTCATGCTGTACAATTGTTGTGGGTCTGTTTACAGCACCGCAAGCCCTGGGATACGGTAGAAAGTAATGTGTAGTAGTAGTTATTGATTTTCTCACCTTGGCATACAATCTTTCTCCATCGTTGTCCATAATTAAGACGGCTTTGACGGTGTACAGCGAGGGCTCCTACGACAGCAGCAGAACACAAGCGTGAGAGGGAGTTAATCATTGAGTGTGTACATAATTAAAGCCACGCTTACAGGAGACACCAACCCAAAAGGCAAAGGTTGCTAGATCTCAGAATGATGACATCACCAACACCCAGGTTAATATGGAAGCGTATGGCTTTAAACATCATTTCTTTCAGTATTTCAGGTGTTTGTGCTTAATTATACGAATCCTGGTGCTTATAGAGCTTCCCACCACACAGACAATGATTTTAATCCCAGCATTTTGATACCTCCAAAACAAATCAGTCAATAAATGGTATGAATGGACCAGAATACTACACTTGTTCATGGTAATTTGGGCCCTGTTGACATCATCATTCTGACACTCAGTTTTCAAATAACTGCCCATAACAAGTGCTGTCATCTCCTTTAATCAAACTTTTTGAAAGCTGGTCATATTATACTGAATTATTAATGTGTGTAAATACTACGGTTTATTAAAGCTCTTACACTTACACTTCAGTTATAAATATAATAATAATAATAATAATAATAATAATAGAGTGAGAAGCTCGGCCATCTGGGAGGGGCTCGGAGTAGAACCGCTGCACGTGTTGTTGAGAGGAGCCAGTTGAGGTGTTAGAATGCCTCCTGAACACCTTCCTGGGGTGGTCTTTTGAGCATGTATTACTGAGAAGAGACCCCAGGGTCGACCGAGAACATGCTGGAGGGACTACGACTTTCGGCTGGTCTGGGAACGCCACGGTGTGTCGTGTCTCCCCCTTCCCCGGAAGAGCAATAACAAATAGAAAAAATTATAATGTTCAAGATTTAATTAAGATTGCAAGTTTAGAATTTCGGGGTGGCACGACAATGTAGTGGTTATCCTTTCCACCTCACAGCAAGAAGGTCCCGGGTTCGAGTCCTGTCTCAGCTCGGGTGTTTATGTGTGGAATTTGCACGTTCTCGTCGTGTGAGCGTGGGTTTCCTTCGGGGACTCCAGTTTCCTCCCTCAGCCCAAACACATGCACATTAGGCTAACTTGGCTGTTCCAGATTGCGCTTAGGTGTGAGTGGGAATGGTTTGTGTGTGTGTGTGTGTGTGTGTGTGTGTGTGTGTGTGTGTGTGTGTGTGTTGGCCTTTCGATGGGCGCACCGCTCCTTTGCCCGGAGTCGGCTGAGATAGGCTCCAGCCTCACAGGGGCCCTAATAGGAATGAGTAGCTATGTAAATGAGTGAGTGAGGGTTTTAATTTCTATTTATTTATAGCTTGCTAACTGTGTACAAGTGTCACAACATTCACATGAAGTTTCACTTTAGCCAAACATCATAAAAAATATAAAATTAGCCTTATTAGTAACGTCAAAATAGTTGTTTTAATATACTGTCTCTCACGCACCCAAAGCTAAATAAAAAAAGAAGGTAGCACACTTCACAACTGCTGAATAAGCCATTAAACCTGAAGGCTTGTATCCTGTAATGACTCCTCACTCTACATGTAGTGCACTAAATACGTCACGAGAGCCCTTACTCCCAGCTCTCCTTAGTGCGCCTACACAGGAAGCACAGAGCCGTTTGTAGTTCAGCCAGACAACACTATATCCTTCCAGCTGCTAGCACTAACCGAAACATAAAGCTAGCAAGCTTGTCTTCATTTAGAGCTAACATTACAAGCTGAAATTATAAAGTCGTACACCTGTCACTTTCTAAAGGTCTCCACAATCATTAAACTCGCTGTCAGTAAGATTTAGGAAATGTTTATTACCAAAATAAGCGTATCCATTTTTCCAGCGGTAGCTAGCCGTGCTCACGGTATTAGTGACTGGCTAATACTTCCGCCTGCATCATGGGGTGAAAGGTCATGCCGTAGGCGGAAGGTGCTATGTGACGTCAAAATATTCACAGACCATGATTAAAGTCACAACAAAAACATTTTGTAACTGGAATATAAATAAAACGAAATTCAATGACTTAGATTTAATGACTTGAATTGCTACTTTTTTTCCATTTTGAATTCTGATTTCTGATTGGACAGCAGTCTAATTAACATATACATATACATTAAAAAAGAAAATCAGCAATTAAAAAAAACAAAAATTAAAACATGATCTTTCTTACATTTGTAGCCATAACAGACTCAGTTAGATGACGTCTCTGAGACAAGTTAAGTAGTTTTAATAAGTTAGGCTAAAAGTCCGGCTCTTTTGCTCATTCTAGAGTTATTCCACAAAAAGAAGCAAACTCTGGAGTTATTTAATGGCCATAAAGTATTTTTACAATTTTATATTCAAGAATTAGGCATGGCGGCATGCTGGAGTAGTGGTTAGTACGTCTGCCTCACAGCAAGAAGGTCCTGGGTTCGAGTCCCGGGGTTTAGCAAAGGCGTTTCTGTGTGGAGTTTGCATGCTTGCATGGGTTTCCTCCCACATTCCAAAGACATGCACGTTAGACTTACTGACTGTACAAAACTGCCCTGAGTATGACTGTGAATGGTTGCGTGCGTGTTGGCCCTGTAATGGTCTGGTGAGCTGTTCTAGGTGCACCCCGCCTTCCCCCAGTGTCGGCTGAGATGCGGTCCAGCTGCGCCGCAGCCCTAAAAGGATTAAGTGGTTCGCCAAATGAGTGAGAAGTAGTAAAGTTCCCCCTCACCAGGCCTGTCTCTTGCTGCTAGTGATGGTGAAAGAAGCTATCATAGGAATGCACCAAGCGGAAGTGTATCTACTGGCTCAGACCGCCTTCTAACCCTAAGCCTGCCAGCACTTCTGTTAATTTTGGAGTTTTTCTATGAAACACAACATCATTTGGAATCTTATTTGATGGTGAAAACGTTGTTTTTTTTTTTTTTAAAGAATAAAGCTTTTATTTTCACTAAACCGCTCCAAGAAACAGGCCTCCGGGAAGACGCCATCATTGTCGGAGGTGCAGATAGTCGGCAAAAGCCCCTTCGAACTGAGTTGGACAAGCTTTATGTATATACTAGACAGAAAAAAAACAAAAACAACTAAAAGGAGATTTTTTTTTAAAAATCCTTCTTGTCCATTTTGTAGCATAACACTGATGACCCCACTTCCTCCAAACTGTGAGTGTCCGTAATTTTGATTCAATCTAACAGTCAAATAATCTTGATGTTGATTGAATGTTGAATTTCTGTGGAAGCAGCTCTGGCAGTTCTGGCTGCGTGATAAATAATAAACATGTATTAATGCTTTCTACCGAGTTTTTATTTGTAACGCAGATGCATTACAATATCTAAACTTAAATAAAAACAGGTGAAAATGTGTTCTTTAACCTATAAAAGTATCTAATCAGTGAAATGATAAGGTTTTTAGTAAGAAGATGATTATTATCATGAATTGAAATAGTCTCGAGTGTCAGAACATTGTGACAGTCATTACACTCACAGACCTCACAGCAGTTTCTCATTAAAATGAAAAGTGTGTACTTGTTCATTCCGAGAAAGAGAAAAATAAACCGAAAGGCTGGTGGAGATGGGAGTCCAGGGTTTATAGCTGCTGTAACAAGTGAAAAATGGAACTAATTTGTCTTGCAGATTTTCCAGAAAGACTAAAAGAAACCATATACAAATAAAAAGCATGACGTGTTGTTCAGTATTAAATGAAAACTTGTAATAGATGGAAAGTTCTTGTGGGTGAGAGGTCACATGAAGTGGGCTTCACTATATAACTGTATCTCCCTCTCTCACCAACTCATTTGCCAAACCTCTTAATCCTACTATTGGGGTCGTGAGGAGGCTGCACCTTATCTCTGCCAATTCTGGGCGAAGGTGGGGTACACCCTGAACAACTCGCCAGACCTGTGCTTGCATGGGTTTCCTCCTTATACTTAAGTTTCCTCCGACAGTCCAAAAACATGCACATTAGGCTAACTGGCTGTTCCAAATTGCCCCTGGATGTGAGTGTAAGTGTGAATGTTTGTGTGTGTTGCCCTAAGGTGGTCTGGTGATCTGTTCGGTGTGTATCCGCCTTCGTCCAGTGTCACCTGGGATAGGCGTCAGCCTACCCTCGTCATTAGTAGGATGAATGAATGAAAAATAATCAAAGGATTCTAAAAATGACATCATCTTAAGCCTTATTATATCTGTATCTGTCTCTTATGAGAGAAGAAAAGATGGTTATGTATGAGACCTTATCTCTGCCGACTCTGGGCGAAGGTGGGGTACACCCTGAACAACTCGCTAGACCATCGCAGGGCCAACACACATCCATTTACACTCACACTCACACCTAGGAGCAATTTGGAACAGCCAGTTAGCTTGATGTGCATGTCTTTGGGCTGTTGGAGGAAACCAAAGCACCCAGAAGAAACCCGTACAAGCACGGGAAGAACAGGCAAATGCCACACAGAAACACCGGGAGTCCATGGGAGCTAACTGGCCAAGCTCACACAGGAGGAAGGGATCACAGTGCAGTTAGCTCCCATGGACTCCCGGTCGCGATTGGCTGCGGCATTAACCTGGATTAGAACTCTCCAGATTGATAGTCACGCACCTCGTCGATGTGTCCCTCGGGAGCCCGGTCAATATTATTATTATCAGAAACAGACAAAGAACCAAAACAAAATGTAGCACAGCTGAATACCGGAAAGAGATACTAAGGCCACGAGCTGGGGTGGTTTAGTCAGGAAACCTTTGTATTCAGCCAAAATGAGCTGATAATGGAAGATAAAACACATCGACTAGTCACTAGTGAATAGATACCTTTCATCTGAAGCCCTGATCTTTAGCTAGTGAATACAATCAAGGGGGGTTTTGTGCAGATGAAGGGTATATGATGCGGCACTGTCATGGCTGTGGAAAAGGGAGATATGGAGATGATTCCAAGGATCCTGAGTGGACAGATCATGAGTCGGGAAGAACCGGCAACTGTCCAGGACAGAATTGAAATTGTACATTCACCCACTGGGCCTCAGGAGAGGAGCATTTCCAGCAATATCTTTTTTTTTTTTTAAATAAACTATAATTCAAAGCTGAGATTCTCGAAAGTGCACATGTCTGTGTTTGTCATGCTGATCTATAATGCACTAACAAATTTAGTTCAGTTTGCTTGCACATTGTGGACTACTCATGTCCTGGGACCTTCCTGTCCCACTATGTGGACAACTTAACCAGAGTTATTTCCTCATTCTACGCTGTTTTGCCCCTATTGTATTTTCCATTGTGTCATTTTGGACTTAAAACCAATAGGCCATGACAAAAATAACCCTTCTGCCCTATGTAAAGTACCAAACCACTTAGGTTTTACTGGAAGGTTTTTGCACAGATATTGGCACATGCACTGAGGTTGGTAGTGTAGACAATTTTTATTTTTATTTATTTATTTTTTTGGGTGGACGGATTTATTTGGATGCTGCCTGTACATTAGACCGGCTTGGTTTATTTTGTTCAAGCATTATCAAACAGAGCATTAAAGCATACAGAACTGAGCCTATATTCGTCATATTCGCCATAATCCCTCAACTAGAACTAATGTCAAAGCTGCATTCATTCATTTATTTGCGAACCTGCTTAATCCTACCAGGGTCGAAGCCCATCTCAACCAACTCTGGGCGAAGGTGGTGTTCTTCAGTCCATCGCAAGGCAGCACGTACAAACAGAACCGCCATTGTGGGGCAGCCGTGGCTAGCTGTGGCTAGAAAAGCGGGTTTGGGACCGAAAGGTTGCTGTATCGATTCCCGAACCAGCAGGAAAAATGTGGGGGGTGGGGGGGTGTGTGTAGGGGGGAGTGTGAGCTGCAAACGTAAATAGCACTTTCACTAGCTAAGCTCTTCTCTTGCTAATTTTGGGTCATCATTAAGTTATGTATTGTTTGTGTAGTAGTATTAGTGCATGTGTGTGTGTGTGTGTGTGTGTGTGTGTGTGTGTGTGTGTGTGTGTGTGTGTGTGTGTGTGTGTACAATGATTCATAGGCCTCAATAAGAAGCATCCTGTCCAGAATTACACACGATCCTGTTCTTTTTCTCCTGTTTTAATTTAACACATCCTCCTACAAGCAGCTGTCATAATCGGGCTGGTCACCTCTTCTGGGAAGCACCGCTGTGAAAACCGATCTCCAAAGGGATTTTCCCTGCATGCACTTGATGTCTATTTACTACTCCAGCTCCACTGAGATCAGAGGTCTTTCCCTCCATGCTCAGCCCTTTTGGTTACAAACGCTACATTCAGGATCTGTTTACAGACCTGTGCTGGGTCCTATTAAGCAGTCTCTGTTAAACAGGTCTTATGCTCTGCTTTTTTTTTTCCCAGCATAAAGAGTCAGAGGAGCTGCATTTGCTGTGCTATAATGCTCTGTTTAGTGTTGTCTTAAACAGGACTTTGTATACATATTCTTCATCAAAGTCTACTGGCATCAGTAGTGTGGCCTGCCAGAATATTTCGCAATATAGCGCTGTGTTTTCACAAGTTTACCACAAAGTGCATTTCGAAATAATCCTTTGTGTTGCAAAGAATATAATATGACTTGCCATGATGTGTTTAGTGAAAATAAAAATGTTCATTAAAGGTCACCGGGTCAAAAGCCCAAATGGTTGATACCTGTTTTGTTGTTGCAACTTTGTGCCTTTATGCACATTTAATTTAAATGGTGACCTAAAAGCCCTGCATTAGGAATAAACTGTACCTCGCTAAAAGGTTCCTAAATGAAATGAAATGGAAACCACTGTTATAAGAAAATCGCTAACACCAGCATGGTGTGATGTGTTCCAGCTCAACGTGGTGTTAGTTCTACCACTCCAAAGTTCAGGACTATGACTTGGACATTCGAAAAACATTAACTTCTTTTGACAGGAAGACTTGTCTTGCTGCATAAGCCCTATGTACAATTTCCTATAAAATTTGTTAGCATAATTTATTATCCTTTATTTATAGTCAGCTGTCCTGGTCCAGATGCAGCAAAACAGGCCCAAACTTGTTACTACCACCACCAGACCTTTCCTCTGTCTAAACATTCTCATTTAAACCAATAAGATGATGTTTTCTCATCTGGCTTGTTCAGGGGATCTTTAGCAAACTGTAGATGTGCAGAAAGCTTTTTTTTTTAGCTTTCACACCATTTTTGTTTAGTCACCATTCTCTTAATGGTGGAAGTATGAATGAACATCACCATTAGCCAGTGTGAGAGAGGATTTAGCTGCTTAGAGTCCTTTGTGACCATGTGGTCTGTTACATACATTGCTTACACGTCTTGCTGAGCTTTGTCAAGAGACCACTTCTGTGGTGAGTAACAATGGTTTTGAACATCTCCTTAACTCTTTGGAGATGGCTTTGTAAACTTTTCCAGCCTGCTCACAAATCTGAATCGTCTTTGCATTGATAGAAAATATCTGACTCGAATTTTAGGATGTCTCATACAACGGGCAGACCGTTTAGCGCTGTTTAACCGACAGCCATACTCTGTGGCCCTCTGACACAATGTCCTGCCAGGGTGTTACATGACCTAAACACTGTTTGATGATGTCATACACAGGGGTGCTTACCACCCTGGGACGTCCCACCCACAGAGCTTTACACACTGCTTCTAGTTTTAGTTGAATTTTCCAATACCCTACAGCTTTCTACAGACATTCCCTACAAATCTCTTTGCCCTGACACTGGAGACTCCTTTCACAAGTGCTAGGTAAATATCTCAGATGAATATGCCCCATATTTTAAGTGGATCATACTTGTTTGTTTGTCCTACAGGAACGATAACCGAGTAGATTTCATAAAAAACATTGATGAAAAATGTGTGATTTGCCTTGTACCTTCAAACACCTTCTGACCAATCAGAGTCAAAAACTAACCGATGACCTGGTAAAATGTTTGTTATCAGTTCATGCCCTGAGCTAAACGATGTTCATGAGTAATTATACAGCGATACACTTCTGTTTGTGCAGCACCAGAGATTCAGAATGAAACAATGGCCCCGACTTAAAGTGTACGGCGTCAGTTTCAGTTTGAAGTCAGGCAGCGTTACTTATTAACACATCATTCTAAAATTAAGGTATTCTATATGTTCAGCTGTATAATGTCTTTTTAAATTACTGGCAGTGGGTTGTTTTACAGTCGAGTCTCTTGAATGCGGTGACATTTTATGATACTAAAAATGACTAAAAATGTTCATGATATGACAGGACATGACTAAAAACGCACAGAACATTGAGCACAACATACAGCATGGGTATGACATCCATGCCTAATTTGTATCATATTATAATATATTATTATGACCAATAAAACAAACAGTCCCATTTTTAAAGTAGGTGTATGTAGTAGTTTATTTTGTAAAATTTAATATTTAAAAGATAAAATTGCTTTACATAAAATAAAACTTTTCAAATGTTGTATAATTTTTATTTTCATATTATTTCTATTATTATGTATGATACTGGCGGCGCGCTGGAGTAGATCCTGGGTTCGAGCTTGCATGTTCTCCCTGTGCTTGCCTGGGTTTCCTCTGGGTACTCCGGTTTCTTCCCACAGTCCAAAGACATGTGCAACAGGATAACTGGCTGTTCCAGATTGTCCCTAGGTGTGAGAGTGAATGTGAATGGTTGTATGTGTGTGTGTGTGTGTGTTGTCCTGCGATGGACTGGCAAGCTGTTCAGGGTGTACCCTGCCTTTGAAAGCCTCCATCTGCCCTGACGCTAATAGTAGAACTAAGTGACTAAGCAAATGAGTGAGTGAGTGTATCATATTATTTTAAAAATAACGGTGGGTGTAGTAGTGGTTAACATGTCCGCCTCACAGCAAGAAGGCCCTGGGTTCGAGTCCTGGGCTCGGCGAGGGCGTTTCTGTGTGGATTTTGCCTTCGCCCAGAGTTGGCTGAGATAGGCTCCAGCCTCCCCGTGACCCTAGTACGATGAAGCGGTTCGGGTCCAGTTATTTATTATGACAATCGTTATGGCTATTTATTTATTTATTTGTTTATTCGTTTATTTATTTGAGAAGCTCCCTTTGTTGCTCTTGGCTCATGAGCTCGCAAATGGCAGCGGATGCCGTTGGGCTTCTAAGAAACCTGCAGTTATGTGGAATACATTTTCAGAAGAATGATTCTCACTGTAAAAAATGTTGAACCTGCGAAGCCAAAGGAGGAACCTGTACCCACAAACTTATTGCGTACAGTATCGATGTCTCAATAGGACTCGAGATAAAATGAGCAGATAGTCCAAGACCTTTTGAAATGTCTCATCTTTATCTCTTTGTGCACGCACTCACACATGTGTGTGTGTGTCCAGTAAGATTTCTTCATTATGTAGTGACTAAATAAAGCTGTGAGGATGAGGACAATTGTTCTGTGGGTGTGTGTGTGTGTGTGTGTGTGTCAGTAAAGTGAGAGAAGACAGAGGAAAGGGGGATGTTGGGTGGCGGAAGCTCTGCCGAGTCTGATAAGAGCTTTACTGGGTGCTCAAGCTAACTGCTGTGGTTTCTGGCTTAAGAAGGGGGAGAGAAGAGCTGCCCATACTATCACCCGGCCACTCTGTCCATCCCAGCATGCACTGCTGCATATTGATGTACACAATACGACAGTGTGTACTCAACCCAGAGTATAATTGTCTTTTCATATAGTTTATAATATATTATATTATATTATATTATATTATATTATATTATATTATATTATA